>RJWT010002947.1:0-15377 GCA_004365215.1 Cuniculus paca
CCATTAAGAGCCGGGCATGGTGGTGCACACCTGTAATCCCAGCACTTTGGAGGCTGAGGCAGGAGAATCGTTGCGAGTTCGAGACCAGCCTGAGCTACAAAGTCAGCTCAAGGCCAGTCTGAATGGAATAGTGAGACCCTGTCTCAAAAAGACAAAAAAAAAAAAAAAGACCCATTCAGTCCAGATCAGTACAGAACACCATTTATGGAGTCTTTGTAAGATGTCTATGTTCTTTTGAGTCTCAGGTAGAAAAGCTGCTAGACCAGGTTAATAATGAAGCAAGGCATAGCTACAGATGCATTAGCTATGGGGGCGCGGAGATAATATTAGGGACTGAACCCAGTGCTTTTATATTGAGGTATATCTCCAGTCCCATTTTAATTAATTAATTTATTTATTTATTTTGAGAAAAGGTCTTGCTAAGTCACTAAGTTGCCCAGGCTGGCTTGAATTTGGAATGCTCTTGCCTAAGGTTCCCAGAGTAATGGGACTGTAGGAATGTGCCACAACACTCAACAGTTTTGGGGTTTTTTTTTTTTTCTTTTTTCTTTTTTTCAGACAGGATCTTGCTATGTAGCTCACACTGGCCTTGAATTCATTATGTAGTCCAGGTAGGCCTTGAACTCATAGAAATTCTCCTGCCTCAGCTGCCTGAGTATTGGGACTACAGGTGTGCATCACCATGCCCTCCAAATTAGTTATTTTTAAGTAAAACTATATTTCTGTTTCCTTTGCTGGGATCGATTTTTTTTTTTTTTTGTACTGGGAATTGAACTGAGGACCTTGTGCTTGCCAGGCAGGTGCTTGTGTGGCCGAGCTACACCCCTAGCCCTGTTGTTTTTAATAATCAAAATACTTCACACTTTCTGATATAGTTTAAGGAACACAAAATCTCATTCATTTTAATGTTATCATCTTCTTAACAATATTTCTGCACTTTAGTACCATGAAACACTATGTTGCTCTGAAAAGGTATTCGCAGCTATTTATACATGGAGAGACAGTCTATCATGTATATGTTATTTTATGGGCAGGTTATACACCGTACATTTTCTTATATGTAGAGAAAAGGTCTAGAAGATTATATACCTCTGGAAGATTTTCCTTCCTATTCTGTATTAACCTGCATTGCTTGATTTCTCTACATCTAGCATGGATTACATTTTGTTTTCCATTTCAGAATAAACAAACAAAAACATCCTCTTTTTATCCAGGTAGGTAAAGTCAAGTTACACAGAGTGTGAGTACTCTGCCATATTTGGCCAGCAGTTATGCCATGATATGCAGTTTGCTATTGCTAGAGCATTTCTGTTGAATACTCACAGCCTCTAGCTGAGCGCCATGCAAGGCTCTTAGGCCAGAATGAAAATACAAGACCTAAAAAGGGCAGGCACACTTTGTAATTATATAAAACCATATTTACAAGAAGTATAAGCAATGCTAAGTAAGCAATGATTACTTAGAATTGAATGACTTATTTTATGTTATACTCATTCAACAAATGTTTACTGAGTCCTTCCTATGTCCCAGGTCCTAAGCTACACATTAGGGAAAACAAAAATGAGTTTGATGAGGTCCCTGCCCATAAGGATCTGAAAGGCCCAGTTTTGAGGTAACCCAGAAGGCTTCGGGAATCCAGAAGATGACACATGCTTTAAAAAACACTTGCTTCATAGCTCCTTGTTTAGGGTGAGCAGCAGTCCAGGGCTTTAGTGGCTTAAATGCCTGTATTTTTAGCTTTCTAAAGGATAAATAATTTAAAGAGCAAATGAAAAGATAGACAATAGGAAACAGAGAGATAGATCTTTTGTAAATGAGATCTTGAGATGGAGGGTTGGGGGAGGGAAAATGGGGAGGGGAATGAAAACAGTTAAGATATTTTATATACATGTAGCCTATTTCCCACAGTGAATGTACTGAATATGTACTACAAACATACTAATAAAATAAAATTTAAAATATATGTGTGTATGTTAAAAGAGATGTGCCCTGACAGAGGAGATGGGTCATATATCCAAATAACCTTGTTTTTTTCTTTTTCCAAATAATCTTAATAAAGTAAATTTCTTCTCTTTTTTTCAGACAAGCAAGAACCCTGTGTATAAGGGATGATCAATGTAAATGGCAAACATTTAAAATTTAAAAATCTATTATAGTGAAAGACACACAGGCATTAATCCCTCCTAAATTTTCCTCCTTGCTTCAACACACTTAGCCCATCATTTTTGCTACTTTCTGAAACAGTTCTAGAAGTCCTTTTTGTGTGTGTGTGTGTGTCTTTATAAGGTGTAATTAAACAATACGGTGAACCCTGCTGCTGAGTAGAATCCAACAGAAAGGCAGGATCGTAAAAACATTTGTGTATGTCCTTATCCACTTTATTACTCAGATCTAATACCATGCAACTTCTGGCTCTTCCTCAAAGTCAAAATGATCATGGAAGAAAGGCAAATATTATGAAAGATACAGGACACTGAGGCAGCCATGACTGCGAACTGAAGACCCTCATAAAAGGAAACTTCCAGAAATGTTTCAGAAAGTGGCAAAAAGTCTTTTGTGGTATTAAATTTTTTTTTGCTTTATCCAATGACAATTTATTCAATTACTAATAGGAAATTTGAACACTGAATTTAAGGTAGATTTTAGACTATGAAAATAATGAAGGAGAATAAAGGAGATTGTAATTGTAAATCCAGACAATTATTCTAAGTCTTCTTGCTGTGCAACTTTATGTCCCTCCCATCTCCAGCCTAATCTCCTCACTCTTTTTTTTTTTATTTTAAAGAGAATAGGACAAAACAAAACAGAACAGAATGAAAAAAGCAAAAGAAAACAGTATAGAGTCAAACATAATATAGCATTTCAAAGCAGAACACTGCAAGCTATACAGGTTTTCAAAACATAACAGGAGATTAACAATGGTTACCCTAGTGTCTCTTGCTTTCTTCAAAATGGTTGTTCTTACATTTACAGACAATAAACTCAAACAAAACAAAGTAGTATAAAACCAGACAAAAGAGAATAGCATTACAGGTCTTCAAGTTGGATAACAGGAAATGAGCAATGGCTACTATAGTGTCTCATTTTTCAAAAGAGCTGTTCCTATTTTCTCGCTTATTGCTTTCAAATAGTTTTAAAAGGTTTTAATTTTCACCGTAGTTTTCAGTCACACCTTGTAGAAACCCAAAGTCCTCAGTAATGGATTACCATATTGTAACTTCTTCAAAGCCACCAGTATTTCCCTTGTACCTACTTTTTGCACCCTTCAGCATATCCCTCTCCATATGGTCTGACTGGGTGCTCTGGTCTCATCCCTTACCTCTCAGCCCTTTGATTATTCCCAAATACAAGCTTGCTGAGTGAGCATACTGGAGTGCTGTGGACTATTCACTCCGGTGTGAGTGAATTCTGTTATAGCCCAGCTCAGAAGTTAAGCTGTGCTTCACTCTCTCTGCTCCTCAGGCAGGACCAGCTGTTCCCCTGGACATTGTGAGGTGGTGTTGCTAGCACAGCAGTTTCCAGGCTGACTACACCAGGTCAGCTGTTTCTGTTGTATAAACACTGACATACTACCATGCCATTTGGGAAAGAGTACCTGCCTCAAAGCCCTCCAAATGCCCCATGGCGGCTACAGCCCCAAGACTGTGCAACATGACCCAGCAATGAAGGGGTTCCTGCCTGCTGCACTGTGTGTGGGACTGCACCAGAACCAACACCCCTTCCCTCAAATGACTGGCATCTGTCCTACCTGGTCCTTTCCTATGCAGTTATTACAAGTTTTTATTATCCTCCTGCCCATTATGCTACATTATGAGCAGTGATTCTGAGACCTACTGATCTGGCTGGATTTTGAAAATTATGTTTTATTCATCTTTGCTTTTCCTAGAATCTAGCAGATTCTACACAGATGTTTAGTAAGTATCAGCTTGCTATAAAACCACATTTCTGAAATGATTTAATAATTTCATCTTATTCATTTGATGCCACTTTTGAACTGGAAAGAATATTTTACAGCCCATCATTAATGATTAAGTGAGACTAACCCAGAAAAGGCTGTATTTTTGTAGTGCAAGCAATGACATCAAGGAGTTTCATCAAGTTTAATATGTAGCAAAGACATTCTAGAAAGAGTGGCTAACAGAGAACTTCAAATGATCCTTTAATTGGTCTTAAATTGATATTTTAAACTTACTCTTTATCCGAACCTTTTCAAAGAAACTTATAAGCCAACAAAGCTGTATGATGTAAGTTTGATGCTTCTTTCTTTCTGTGGTGGAGGTAAATAAGGAAAAGGCCAAAAAGAAACTAGGAAGAGGAAGAGCAAATATATAGGAAGAAAGAAAAGAAAACAAAGTAACCTAGAAAAAGTAATCTATCTAATGGGAAGGTAGGAACATCAATTTAATGATAATGGTTCTCTTTATTAGAATGTCTTGGCTTCTGAACATTAAGAACATACAACTAAGAGCATCTAATGTGCCTTATTTCACAATTTTTTTTCTGTTTCAAGTAACAGAGATGCAATTGAGACTAAGCAACAAAGGGAACCTATCAACTCACATAACTGAAAAGTTCATGGGTAACTGACCTTAGGCACAGTTGGATCCAGGCCTTCACATGACGACCTGCCCCACTCCTGGAAAATTCTCTCTGTACTTCTTGTTTTTGTTTTACACTGGGATGACTTCACTGTTACTCTCAAGTGGGTTTCTTTTGTATGGTGGCAAAGATGGCCACTTGGAAACTCTATGCTTACATTCCACTAATTTAGCAATCCTAATTGTTTAGCCAAACCTTGGGTTTACTTCAATCAGCTTAGCTTGAGTTAACCAGTTACTACAAACCAATCTTTGAAGAAAGGGAATGTAATATTTCCTGGTCATAAATGGAGCCAGTAGGTACAATCTGTCTTACCTAGACAAGACTGACTGAAAACTGAATAAGGTTATTTCCTTTTAGGAAAATCATGGAGCAGGTATTAAAATAAGGAATAAGACATCAAGGGCAAACAAAAACACCAGATATCTGCCATACTGGTTATGAAGCATGACAACCTGGTAGCTAAAAGTTACTTTAGAGTCATGAGTTTGACTCCCTTTCCTACCATTTACCAGTTGTTTTAGTTTTAGGACACTTCTTAATCTCTCTGGGCCTATTTTTTTCCACCCATAAATTCAAGGTAATAATATCCATTTTGCAATATTATTGTAAAAACCCGCCTCATAGTATATTATAAAGATGTTCATGCAGCTCTTACATGGGTCTGGCACAAAAATGGCAGCTTTTAAACATTACTATCAGCATTTCTTGGGGCCAAGACAACTATACAAAGCACAAAGACTATAGTGAACATAAGTAGGAAAGAAGTCGCATAACCATAACTCAGTTGCCAAACCATGGTATACAGCCTCACTTCGTAGCTCCTTTAGAGTCTCTGGGCATGGTCTTGACATTTGAACAGAATTGTTACCTCCAATTCTATAAACCCTTCTCAGTCCAACAGCTCATTTGTTTCCACTGTGTTATATGTGTTTGGTAGGATGAAGGATCCCACTTGTTCATCAAGATAATTACTTTCTGTATACTTGTTCATGATTTAGAAAGTTTTATTTTCAAGTTTCCCATTATAAGAATGATATAACTTGTAAAAGGTCAAAGCCTAGTTTTAAGGTATATCAGCAATTAAGAAAGTTAATTTCAATTTATTTTATTATCTATGGCCCAATGTTATAGACTGAAGGAAGTAAAGGATTCAAGACAATCACTTTTAAGATATATTTGCAGAATTAGCCCCAAGTTGGGGAATAATAAAAAGAATTAACAATTTTTTGTGACTAAGTTTATGTATAAAATGGAGATAAGAATACTTTCCAAAAATGTGATGATTAAACAATCGTGTGTATATCTTTAGCGCCTTACAAATGTGTAAGTACTTGATAAATATTAAATGTTATTGTCGTTGTTAAGCACTACTGTAATCTATATATTGTGTATTGTAATCCAAGTATAATTTTTTCAGTCTTCCTCACAATCCAAAAAGTTATGTTTATAATCCCATTGACATGTTATTGGAATTCTGGCAAGTTAATTCCAATCTACCACCTCTAATGCAACCCACAGTGAGAGTAAAGACACCAAGAGATATTCAAAGTTAAGGGCAGCCAAGGGGTCCTAAGTCCAATCCCCGTGAGGATATGCGGACAAAGGTCCTGATCTAAGGCTTCTCCCAGAATTTATTATCTTGTGAAGAAGGGGGTGGCTCAAGGATGAGTGACAGTGAGGATGGAGAGAACTACATGAGTAACTTGAGCTGGCTAGCCAAGGTAGGGAGAAAAGCATTTTTGCAAAATGCAGGGAGAATGACATGCAGTAGGATCAATCTGCGTAATACAATTAAGATAACATTTGAATGTTTTAGGAGGATGTTGCTTCAGTTTCTGATATGTAAACTTTTGTGCCCTCAGGAGTCATAGCCTCTTGCTTTGAGGCTCCTACCCAACTGACATTCCTGGAGCTGAGTGGCTCTACCATCCTGCTGTGCTCATCTTTTAGAGAGAGCACCATTTGAGGAAACAGGAGACTGTCTGATGACTTTAGAGATTACATACCAGTACCTCAGCTAGCCTTATTTGCAATGCTTAGAGCCAACTGAAGAGAGAAGAAAATACCATAGTCAGCTCTGTATCAGTATATGGAAATAAGCCTCGGTATAATCAATGTTGCAGCAATTGTTCTGCATTCAAGGGGAGTCACTCAAATTGTCTCCTACAAAGCACTACTACACTGGAAACCAATAATTTAGTCATCTGACTGATCCTTTCCAAGTAAGAGTTCTCAAGAGAAGTTTAAGAGATCTGGTTAATCTTATAGATGCAAAGTTGTGGGAAAGTGGGAAGAGAAATCAGCTGTCTTGCCCCCTAACTTTACTTTTGTTGTCAGCTTTGTGGGCCAGCTCTTCATGACCGGCAGAATATGGCTGTGGAAAACACCCTGTAGATCCAGTTTGCTCTTGGCATTGGGCTTCATAATGAGGGTCTTTGCCTACCTCTGGAGTTCATAAACCAAACAATGAGAAAAGAAATTAGCCAAAGTTCAACTGTATATCAAAGAAAGCCACAGAGCCAGAGAGCTCCCTGAGGACCCACACAGACGCTTTGTCTACTGCCAAGCCATGGCCCTAATGCACGGATACGCCTGTCAGCCAAGAGCCAAAGCCACAAAGTTCCACCAGTTCATTTAGCCTTGGCATTTCAAAGTACTAAGGGATCTGTTATTTTGGTTGTTGTCTCATTGTTAAGGGTAAAAGCAGAAATGCTCCTCCATCATCAGGACTGGTTTACTAAGATCATCACCACTCCCTCTACCCCACCCCAGCTCCTACTGTGAGAACAGCCCTATTTCCCTGTGTGACAAAAGGGAACAAATGCCAGTTTTTCCCACTGATGATTCCTGATCTCTTTGTGGTCATTCTTTCCCACGAGGCTGACTTGGATGGGCCAGTTTCTGCAGCCCAGCATAAGAGCAACCCTGTGGCTGGTGTCATCAATCTGAGTTTCTCTTGATTCCTGTCTCTCTAAAATGAGACACTCTTTATGGTTCAGTTTCTATTCCAATAGCTTTTCAAATCTGCTCTAACACCCTCTACCTCAAAACACACAAACAAAAGGGCTCATTCTTTCTACTGAGTGTCTCTTTAAATGGTGCCTCCAAATCCAGTGACTACAAATTCTCTCCCTGGAAATCAAAATGTTTTGAATTCTAAAAACATCTTAGATTAGAAAGATAGGCAGAGAATTTCCCATAAGGAAATTTTGAAGTTACAAATAGTAGCTTCTCATCTTTGGATAAATTTATTTCACTTAAATAAAAAATACGGGTTGGCCATCTGTACTGTGCCAGATTCTGGGTTGGAACTTGTAGCCAGGCAGTTCATGTGGCAGGAAAGCAGGCAGCAGGTAACTGCACTGGAAGCCAAGGGCAATGGGAGAGAGTGCACTTTTCATGGTGGTTGACAAAAACATAAAGACATGGAGGTATCAAGGCCAGGCTATGCGAAGGGAGGTTGGAAAGTTCTAGGTACTACTACACACTGCAAAATCTTACTAGAAATATATAAATTATGAAAAGTAACCAACTTATGAGTGAAGAAATGGTAGCTGGTACTAGTAATATTTCTTATTCAAGAATTCTACTTGAATATTCAAAATTTATCTTTCACTGAGAGCTCTAATTCTTAGAAATACAAAGTTTTAAAAACTTTTAATGTTTTAAAAATAAATTTATATTTTTTGACAAGGAAGTGTAGTTTTTTAAGAAGAAGAAGTAACTCATCTAAGTGTGGGCAAAGGTTAGAATACTGAATTTGGAGTCTACAAGTTGGAGACAGAGTTCAAAATTCCCATCTTCTGCATTACCATCAGACCACCCTGCCATCTAATAAAACCAATGTCATGTCTTGGTTTTGTGCATTTGAAAACGGAAAGAAATGTGACAGGTCAAAATCTCAGATTCCCTGGCTTTGTGATTATTTGCAAATCCACACAAGACTCACATATCACTCTCGTCTCACTTTGTCAGCAACTGAATTTGTTTGGTTGTCTTGTGAGTGATGAAAACTTAAAAGCTATGTTGATATGTCCAGCATGTGGAAAACCACTCCCAGGTTCTCTCACTCTGAAAGGGCCATGGGCTCATGTACACATTCTTACACACCCAGACCTATTTGTCCATTCATGCACACATTCAACAGCATTAGGCACTCATTTAAAAAACAGTGTATTGTGTGCTGACTTGATGGGAAGCCATGGGCTAAGTTCTCAGACACTGGCCAAGAAGAGATGGAATCCAACCCATCCTTAGACCACAGGAAAAATACTTTCAACCACAGAGCTGGCTGCAAAATATTCTTTTTGTAGGAAACAAAATGTTTCCAGCCCTGAGATTTTTTTTTTCCTTTTTTTTTTTTTTTGGTCCTTTCATTGTTGAGTAGGAAAGGCAAATGCTTAAGCAAGAGGCCAAGTAAACATCTAAGGAAACCAAAGCTGGCTTTTTTTTTTTTTTTTTTTTGCTGGAGAGAGGAATACACAGTGAAGGAGCAGCATGCTGGGTGAGCTCTGGGCCTTTGGAGGCTTTGGGGGAGCAGCAATTCACCAATTCTTTATGTTGATGGCCTTAGTTTAATCTTCCTTCACTGTAGTTCCTTATTGATTAAGAAGACTTGGAGAAGTCACTTTACTTTAAATTCTGTGTCAAATGCAAATAATAACTATAAATATCATAGATTAATAAAGGATAAATAAGACATATGTAAAAGTTACATAGTGCTCAGCATATTATAAGCTTTCAAAATAAAGGACTTATTAAGGTAGGTTAAATAACTCTTATAGGGCACTAGAGAACTATTTTAATGGACTATTAGAACCCAAAGATTCCTTAGAGATTAGAACTCCAGTCCCATGATTTATAAATGAGAAAACAGTCCTAGATTCAAGAGGCTGACCAGATCATCTAGTGAGCTGCAGGCCAGAAGGGGCCAGGACCCTACAGACTAGACTCAAAGAGTAAAGAGAAGTAAAGCCATTTCCATTACAGAACATACACATTCTGCTGGTTGGTAGATTTCAGACTTCTTGTTCTTAAGAATGGCTCCGCCATAGAAAGGCAGATTTGTTGCCCTACTCCTAAAGCTGCTAATTCAGTCTGGAAAGGCTCAGGAAGATGAATTTTTAACAAGCCGTGTTGGTGGATTCTAAGAGATGCTCACCTGACTAACTTTCAAGAAGCATTATAAGAGGAACTCAATCAAATAAATAATTAAGCAGAGTGCTAGGATTATATCCTATAGTTTGGCACAAATGAACAATGAGGAAAGTCCCCGTAGATAATGAAGAGTATTATCATTGCACAAAACAGTAAAAAAGGCACAAAACATGGCATTGCTTTTTCTTCATAGAACCAGAAAATGTAATCATCTTTTAAATCATTTATCTCTTCTAGAAGAGGAACCTATGACTCAGCATCATTCACTCAAGATCACATATCTCCTTAGAGGCAAAGCTAGAATTTAATTCTAAAATATCATTATCTTTTTGATGATGGAAAAAATTTTTTCTTAGTACCAAGAGATGAAGGGAGTGGTTTATGTAAATAAATTATATTCTAGAATCCATTAATTAATATCTGAAAGAAAAAGAATCATTCAAGATTTTTGGATAAACTCAAATGCAAAAGTCCTTCCATGGTATTTCTAGGGTTATGTTTCATGTTGTGGGCTCCCTTGAAGCCTAGTGAGAGAAAGTTGGTCAGAACAAAGAACAAACAATGTCATAGTGCTGAATGTTTCAGAGACACCAGGAACTGTAGTTACATGTGTGCATACCACTTGATTCCTTTTCAGTAGAATTCTATTCTTTTAATATAAAAATATATTTGACCTCAAGGTCTATAACATTTCATATGTTATCAAATAACCACATAAGTATTTTGGTGAGTGACTACTATGTAAAAGAATTTGGGAATTTTCTAGACACAACCCAAATAAATCAATATAGTATTAGATTCAAGTCATTTTCAAAAGGATGGAGTTTCGGCTGTTCTTTGCACTGATGGAAACTGTAAAAATCTCTTAGCAATTTCTAGAATTTTTCCCTCACAGATTAGAAATGATTATTTGTACCTCTTAGTCCAGTGCTGAAGGATCTGAATAGGCACATAAGTAGAGCTCCTGCACTTCTGCCTTTCTTTGATGAATACTTTAAGATAGCAATAATCTTCATACTCCAACATACCAAAAGTGTGTTATGAAAGTCAGCAACACAGTAAAGTATAAGTCATGGGTTGCTTGAAGGAAACCAGTAATGTATTCTGCAGTTGTATGAATCTCAGAAAGCTCTGATTTATTAGATTAGTAATAGTGGACTTAGAAAAGATTTATTATGATTTAAGTGAATATAACAATCATTACTGTTGGTCAAATATGGCCTAAAGAAGTTTATAGAGGTCTCCTCATAGAATCTGAGATGGCATTTGAATTAGAGTCCAAATGCATCACTAACTACTTAACAATTCTTTCTTTTCTGGAGAGAATTCCAGTCTTTGGAGCTGTTCTGCTTCATGCCATCAGGGTTTTCACAGAATGACACCGTCTCTTGTATGACACTAATGAATGGGAACCTGCTATTCCTTCAACAAGGGAGGGGCAGAGTTTGGATGTGTGCATACGGATCCTGGAACATTTCAACACATCTATTTTAGAGGATGTTATGTTGGTTTCAAACCCCCAACCCCACAAGACACTACTTCCAGTCATTAAAATGTTTCCTGAGCTTAAATACATCTGGAAAGTTTTAGAAAACCCTACAGGAAGGATATTGGGCCAAAAGAGCACCTTTTCTTATACCATTCAGGAAGCAGAGCACAAAATGCTTGCCATCTAAGACAGTTTAGCCCAGAAGACCAGCTCTCATGGCTAGAGAACCAGGGAAGATACAAAAGTCCTTTGGGGAATACAGCCAAAGAAGATCATATCTAGGGTCTTACATTAACCATGAGCCAACCAGACAGCTTACGTAGACCCATATTAAAGATCTATCAGAAAAGTAGGACCTATTTCAGGTAGTTCAATAAAGAGAATTTAATTTTGGGAACTAGTTCCAAGCATACTGGTAGAATTGACAGGAAAATAGAGGACAGTAAGACAATCCAGAAATTAGCATCTAGAAGCTACCACTCTCCACAGGGCTGAAGGAATCAAGAATAAATTGTTGCTGATCCTGCCTCCTTACCATCTCATATCTCTGTTCAGGCCCTCATTTCTTTGCATACTACTTCTAGTTCCTCTAAATCCCTACTTCTAATCCTTCCAAATCCATATGACAAACTCTTGCTGAAGGGAGATTTATAAAGTACAAATCTGATGGCACAGCCTTGGTGGGAGCCCCTCAAAGGGGCCCTTTAGAGCCTTCATGGTCAAGTCTGGCCTGCCCTTTGTTTGCTTGCTTTATCTTTAACTACAGCCCCACCTTTCCTCCCACCCTCATTGATTGTATAGACTGTATCTTCCCCTGTTATCTTAGTCTCTTTCCTCTTGCTGAGATAAAATACCCAACACGGAAAATTAAAAAAGGTTTATTTAGCTTAGGTTGTAGGGATTTCAGCCCATAATTGACTGGCTCCAAGGCACAGTGGCACATGGTGGAGGGGCAACTGTTCATAGCAGTGGAAGACAGCAAAAGCAGTAAGAGCAAAAATGAGAGACAAGCCTCTTTCTGTCCCTTATATTGTATCCAGTCTACTGTGATTAGGGTGGCACCAATCCGATTGGTGGACTGATCCAGCAATCACCTAATCCTAATCCCAGCACCCTTAATACTAGCACTGCAGTATGAATCAGTTACACATTCCAGATTCAGCCACCTCTGAAAAAAAAACCCGTGATCAAATGAGGCTTTGGGGGAGGGGACATCTAGACACAAACCATAACACCTGTACATCAAAGAGGAACCATTTATAGTACCCACCTCATCACAGCTCTGACTCATCTGGCTTCCTCAGCCTCTTACTCTATCTACCTGAAAAATACCCATACACCTTTTAAGTTTTGTTGAAAATATCATACTTTCCTCTGAATCTTTCTCTGACCATCTTCTCCCAGCTAAGAGCTCAACCAGCCCAACTCCGATGATCATACATTACTCTCTACAGTTCCCTCAATATCTTCTTATACAGTATTTGCATGTCTGATCCCTTCTCCTAGGTACTCTCTTCTACTAGGGTGGTTCTTCAGGGTGAGAAATTGGGCTTTATTTGACTTCATGTTCCCAGTGTTTGGTTCATATATCTTTCAGGAAAATATTTAAAAGAAAATAAAGAAAGGAGAAATGAAAGAAAAAGTGCAGCATCTGACACAAAGAACACTTAATGATGCTATCTAAATGAAGACAGAAGTTAGAAGAGGACTTATGTTTATAGAGCATAAACAAAGCATTATTATTGTGATTACAGTCTGTATAAGACTTATTGCTCAAAATTTTAAACTCATGGCTCAATTATCTCTTAAAGTTCCAATTAATATTGTTACAATGGCCCTAAGTCTGCAATACATGCTTTTGAGGAGAAATTCTTAAAATGCAGCATATACTTTTCTTAATTGAGGAAAAATATTAGATTTTTAGATTTTTTTAAAAGTAAGCAAGGCTTCATAGATGCCGTAGTGTTCACTCATTCAACTCATCTCTGAGTTTTATTGGAAAACACTTGGCCCTGAGACAACTATAATATGTAGCAAGATCCCCTGTGCAGAAGGGTACTAGAGTCTTCTTTTTATGTAGGATAAGGGTTACAGATTTTCCTAAGAAACAGCCTCTTTTTCAAGTTAATGGAATCTTAGCAGAGCTACTCACAGGAATCTTGGAACCAAGTCTAAACTGAAAAGGGTAGAGGATGGCATAAGAAGGCCAGGGCCAGACTGGAGTCATAAATAGGAAACAGAGAGTCTTATAAATAAGAGTCTCACATTCTAAAGTAGGTCAGTATAGGACAGTATATCTAGAGAGAATAGTATATAAATTATATAAGAGAGAATAGCTTGGCATAAGCATAGCTGTGAAGGGTCAGAAAATATGTTGAATCTACTAAACCTTTCTGTTTTATGAACCAGTAAAAGAACAACAAAAACAAAAACATAGATGTGTCAGTTTTCCTGTTTTATAGACATTGATAAAACTTTCATGATGGCACTGGGATAACACTTTCAGAGAAGAAGAGACAACTCAAAACAGATTTAAAGAAAAACCATGAAATTGATTACTATGTGGGCAAGTGACTTTGCAAGGAAAAGTGAAGGCATGGACATCATTTGTAGGTAATCCCGAATCATCCATGAAGGAAAGGATGTATCTTCAGGGCACACCATGATAATTTTTGGGTCCTTCTGGTCCTCACTAGAAAAGACTCTGGACAGATGAGCACAGTCTGTCTCCACTGTGGACAAGACTCCACAGAGACTCACTTTCTTCTTTGCCAATAAACGGCAGAACATTAAAGTTAGTCTATGACATGAAAAGGATGTTGGTTTGAAAGTCTAGAGTTTGGAAGTGGAGATGAGAAGAGCCAGGACTTCCCTGACTAAATGGTGAGATTCAGGAGACAGTGTCTGCTGGAGTTTGTTCTTTGTCAGAAGTATTCTGTTACCACACAGAGCCACACAGTTATGCAAAGTAAATAATGATTATTTAACAGAGATTGAAACAGCTGGTCTCTCAAAACAAAGGATCCTTCTACTCTTTGAAAGAAGCATTCCACTTAGTGTAACTATTAAAATGCCTATCTCATGGGGGCTGAAAGAAAAAATTAATTCCAAGCAGTATGCATGAATAACTTTATATTAACATGGGACTCAGTGTCAGGAAAAGGCTAACAATTGAGGGATGTAGAGCATGGGGTGCAAGTATGTGATTGGGAGTGTGATGGAGGGCAAAGGAGAAGAAAATTCTAGCTTTGCCTTTTTAGAAGCCATGCAATTTAGAGTAAAATTTTGAAGCTTTATAAACTTCAGTGTACTCAGTTATAAGATATACCCATAAATACATACCTCATACAGTTGTTTTGAAGCTTGAACAAGAAAATGCCCACAAAGCTCTTAGAGTAACTGATAAAAGAAACTCTTAGTACATGTTTGAGTAGACAAAGCAAAGAAACTAGAAAAGTCAGGGCTGTGAAGGAATTGGGTGGATTGTTCTAAATACCTCCCAGATATACCAGGTGCCTCAGCTCTCGTTTTCTAAGGTTGGTAAAGATATGCCTCTTTCCTGGAGATTTGACACTTAGAGAAGAATTTGGTTAGAGAATCATGGATCATAATCCCAGCTCAATCTCTCATTGCCAATAGTGAGAAGATTGTGAGTGTTGCCAATTGTGAGAGGATTCAGAAAACAGGCAGTAGGTACAACTGCTGCAGCTTGGCTCTCCAAAGGTGTTCTCAAAATCATAGTCCCTTTGGTAACAATAAAACAGGAGTCCAAGACTCAAGCACACAGGGTCTTTGTCCAAAAGGCCAGGAGTTTTAAGCTCTGCCAAGAAAGGAAACTTCCAGAAAGAGACCCTCAGTGGAAAGAAAAAAAATAACTGCTTGAAGTATTTTAACTCCAAGGCTGTTGCCAGGAGCCATTGACTAATTTAAAAATCTACAGAAGACTAAGGACAGAGAAAATGGCAACAGGGTAAGAGAAAGGTTAAGAGAAGGAAGAAGTATGTTGCTCTGTGGAAACTGGGAACTTCAGATTATTTAGAACAGCAGAAAAAGGGGAAGCCCAATGACTTATATTGCATTTGGCAACCAATTATGCATGCAAAAAATGATAGAGTAGCATAGTAAGATT
>RJWT010002947.1:15477-38587 GCA_004365215.1 Cuniculus paca
TGCATGTGAAAATATCTAACTCGATGCCTGAAACCATGGAAGTATTTTTGCAGACACTCAAAAATATGATAACCACACAGCTTCTCCCATGCTAAGAAGACCATATAAACAAAAGGCCAGAAAACTGGTGGTTCCAAACCCTCCCGTACCTTTGGCCTATGAAGTTAGGAAACCTTAGGAAGCTTGGGGGTTAAGGGTGCCATGCTCCTCCACAAGCATAAGTGATTAAGCCATACAGCCAGCCTTGCTGCATAACACTGTCTATACAGAAAGACATTCAAATGGGAAGTGCAACTTGGAAAAAGTTGCTTATTCATATATCTGAGCCCAAGGATTTACAAAATTGACTTTTATCTTGAATTCATTTCAATGTGGGATGGAAAACGGTACCATTTAAAAAAATGTTTTTGAAGAGTTCAATAGAATTCTTTCATAAGTTATTGAAAGTTTTAGGAGATATAAATATCATACCACCTGTAAACCTAGTATTTGGTTGGGTTTGGAGACATTTTTGTCGAGAGTCTCCCTTATAAAAGTCACCAAATAAAGTGAAAATAGAAATAGGTTAGGAGTTAGGAGATCTGAATTCCAGTTCTATTTCTTCTATTTATTACTTGTGTAAATAAATCATTTAACCCCAATTGATTACCACATCTGTAAAATAAGAGGTTTATAATAACACAGGGGGAAAGAACCACACATGTGAAAATCATTCAAAGTACCCGTAAAACCTGCAGATACAAGCTTGCAGATCCAATCTCAGTGAATTCAACCTGCAGATACAAGCTTGCAGATCCAATCTCAGTGAATTCATCTCAGGGCAGTGCCAGGGATCTTCTAGCTACAAAGATCTCTCTAGAAGTTACCTCAAAGGGGATACTGTCATATTCTAAATGTTTTTGTTATAGCTGAGTCATTTGTAAATCAGTTCATAGTTTGCTGATAGTAAACACCTTTTCCATTTTGCTTTCTCCATCCCATGACTTGCTCCATTTTCTTTTCACTCACAGCTAAAGAACCAAGGCTAAAATACAGCATCCTATCCAATCTCCTTTCTTAAATGTGCCAAATACATTTCAGCATCCTTGACTCTCAGGTCATTGCCTTGTCCAAGAGATCTCGTATCTGTTTCCTCTGTTGCTTCCCAAACTGCAAACATTTTTCTTTCTAGCCTGACAAACTGTGTCTTCAGTTTGGTTCCAAAGCCCTGTGTCTCTTCTACTTCCTGCAATACCTTAGATTTCTCTAAAAGTATCTCACCCAAGTATTTGGCCTGGTTTACTTAGCAAGTTAGAGCTAGGAGGGTCACCGCATAGGGGATTTAGAACCAAACAATATGTAAAAATTAAACTAGTCAGCATTGGAGGAGAATGACAGAGGTGATAAAACACGGGTGAAATGAGTAGGTCATGGGGAAATCACCTTTTGCTCTGTGACGGGACCCATCTTGGTTGGACACCATGATTCTCAAGGAGATAAATAAAAATATGTAACAAGTCTGCCATAAAAATCAGTTCTTTTAGTTTAAATACATTATATTAATACATATATTCTTTATTCACAAATATATCCTTCCTACTTTTTGATGCTAAATACATTATATTAATACATATATTCTTTATTCACAAATATATCCTTCCTACTTTTTGATGCTAAAGGCCTTTTCCAGTTTTGAAATGGAGGGAACAATTAACTTGACGATTATATTTGATAAAAATGTTTTTATTTTTCTTTAAGCTTTTATTGTCCTCAGGGGGTTCAAAATCTCCTAGGAAAGACTGACTCCTTTTTATTGAAGGCTCATGGTCCATTGTAGCTGAAGCCTTGAAAGAGGGACCCTTACCAGAAGCTGTATTTTCAACTGAAGTTGCCCAGTGACACCTCTTTAAGAGACAGCGCTCTCTACTGGAACCCATGCAGAATTCGTGATTTCTTAGATGCATGACTTTTTTTCAAAGAGAGTTCCACTGAGTTTATTTGTTTGTATGTGGTAGGAAAGATGTAGATAACCTTATCTCAAATGTAGTGATAGAAACAGGAGGCACCTGTGCTGTCCTTTCTCCCAGGGAGTCTGTCCTTATGCCTTATGTGTACCAACTCACAGCATTCACTTGTAGTTACTACATACTATCAGGTAGGATTTCTTCAGCTTTTAATACATTTGTTTGGTGACTTAAAGAATCATTGTAGAGTCACCATTTTCCTAGTCTGCTTAGTACCTGTTAGAGTGCTTCTGATGAAAGAGTGTGAGTAGGGGCTTATATTTCACACTAGAGTAGCTCTGAAAATGGAGAGAACATTTATATCCAAGGCAATAGTTGGCTGGGATTCTATGTTCCCTTTGTTATTTCTGCAGATATGCTTAAAAACATTTTTTTCTCACCTCTACAGCACAGTCAAATTCTCCTCTGATTGGATACAGTCATTTAGAAAAGTCTCTGTGCCTAAAAACAGTAGATGAGCAGAGGTAGAAAAACAAGAGAACATGATGATCTGGGAGTGTTTTCTTTCTTTCTTTCTTTCTTTTTTTTTTTGTGTGTGTTTTCTTAATATTAGTATTCTTATACTTGAGTATTGTGTATTTTCTTAATATAAGTATTCTTCTATTCGAGTATTGTGCATTTCCATATGGATAACTGCTTGTAATTCTCAAGGTTTGATGCTAACCTTCTAAGCCAACAGTGACTAATATTTTAATGGCATTATTAAACTGCAAAGCTCAGTCCGATGCAGAAGAGCGAGTCCAAATCATCAGAATGTTCTGTTTCAAGACTGAGCTCACATATAGATACATGCAGTTTATCTCTTTTTCTTTTTAACTCTCATTCCAATAAATGTGTCAAATGTGTTTAAATATCAAGCATTGTCCTTATCTCTGAGAATATATGAATAAATTCAGTCATACACCTCAAGGGACTCATAATTCAGCTTAAAGGTGTAAGAAATGAAAATATAAAATGAACTCTGAGAGAATACTTTGATTACCATAAAGGAAACACTGAATAATTTCAAGATGCAAAACCTGGGACTCTGAGAGAAGCCCATGGGTCCAAGTCAGGATCAGGAACTTGAGTAATAGTATTAGTGCTGTCAACAATTCACTGGCTCATCCCTCAAGTGTTTTGTAACTTCAGGGTCATTCTAAATAAAAGATGAAAATATTATTATAAAGCCCATTTAAATAAAGTTATCATGTGAAGAAATTACCTCCTTCTCATTTGTTGAAATAAGACAGTCATAATATTTATTTCATCAAGAGAGTGTGAGGCTTAGTCAGGATTAATTTATTTCATTACTCCTTCTAGGGCACTTCAAAATTTATATAACCCCAAATTTGGTTTGTAGGAACAGACTTTATGAGAATTTGAAGAGAAATATTCTGAATGTTTCATCAGGGTTTTGCTTCATCCTTTCAAGTACAGCCATCCTCCCTCCAGTTTTTCCAGTTCCTCTCCACAGGGCACCTGGTTACTGTGACAATTTTCCAAATGCAGACATCAGCCAATTCCTCTGCACACTGCTGCTCTTTAAACACCCCAGGCCCAGCCTTAGCAGTAGGGCTCTCCAATTCCTCTATGCTCACTTAATTCGTGATACTCTCACAAACCATGCTATTCATGTTGTTATGCTTCTCCAATTAGATGGTGAATAACTTTCCTCATCCTTTGACTCTGTAGCATCATACATGGAAACCAGCAGACAAGGGGTGATTAAATAAAGGTTCATCGAATGAGCACATGAACCTCCGTTCTGATTACAAGGCAAAACCTAGCCTGTGCCACCTGAGGAGGTAACTGCTCTCCTGCTTTTCTTCTTTGCTGTTCACTGTATTTCAATATCTCTCCTTTCTAACCACTTCAGTGGCACTTATTATTTAAAGCGGGGGTTCCCAAACTTGGCTGCACATTCGAATTACTTGGGCCAACTTTTTGTTTGTTTGTTTTTTGAGACAGGGTCTCACCCTGTAGTCTAGGCTGACCTTGGCAGGCTGGCCTCAAACTCACAGTGATCCTCCGGCCTCAGCCTGCCAAGGGCTGGGATTATAGGCGTGCACAAACTGTGCCTGGCTTGGGCCAGCTTTATAACTGATATGAACACTGGTCCCAGCACTCCTCCCACTTTGCCCCCCAGTAGAGAGCTTTATTTAATTGGTAACAGTGGGGCCCAGCCATTGGCATTTTGTGAATGCCCTGATGATAAGTCTGAAGTGCAGCAGGCTTGAGTACTACTGGTTTAGGGTTGGGCTCCACTTTCTCTTGGAATTCCCTAAGTGCATCTAATGATTTTGCCTCCTTTGGATTTACAGCAGTCACTCTTACAAACTACTCACTGATAATGCCATTTTAATTTTACTCTAAGAACATGACTTCAGCAAAAAGAGTGAAGCAGGATGGAAGCAGAATAGGAAAAGAGTAAATAAAAGTCAAATGGGGAAAAAAGGTTAAACTAGTCCAATGAAAATGTTTCTTAAGAGGGTTTTTGAAAACACTGCAGCAGAATAAACAAGGGAATTAACTTGGCTTGTGCCCTGATAAGGATATGTCTTCCTTAGTTATATAATTTTACAAAGTTTCCAGGGTATAAGGAAAATAATCAGCCATGGAAGACTTCTTCTCTTGGTCTCTATCATTCAGTTCTTGGGTTAATCACTCAAAGACATGACCCACTTCCAGCGCTGTGAACTCAGAATAAGCCTCCCATTCAAGAGCCTTGGTAGAGAGCGCAGTGTCATAGAAATGAGTTCAAACATAATTCTCACTCCATAACCTTGATAACTTGTGGTAAAGCCCTCTGCTTGTGGACAGCAAAAAACCCAATAACAAAAAACTATACCTGGTACCCTTTCCAAGTGGTTGGTGTCCCAGAGGTATAACCATTCTAGAATGCTCTTTCACTAAGTAGTATTATAAGAAAGTATCATGTGGTACAATTACTTAAATGGTAGCTTTAATGTACTGTTTTCTGCACACATCACCTAAAAAAGGCTTATCTGCTTTGTCATGAAGTAAGACCACAGTGAATCATTAAGCATAGCCTCTGCTAAGGCAAGATAAGGTCATCAGATAGAGACATGTTTTCTATGTCAAACTGTGGCCTAGTTATTAGGTCAAAAATTGAACAACTAGTCCCCCAAAGCACACTTATTTCCATACAGTACTTAAATTGTATGTTCTTTTGACTAGGTTGGTCATTTTACTACTGGCCATATTTTACACTCACTGCAAATCATTGTTTGAAAACATGACTCAAAGGCATTTCAGTCTACTTCTGATTGATCAGTAATGATAATAATAAGTTGTCCTTTGTAGATTAAGATAACACCACTGACCCATCTAACAGGATGTGAGTTGATAGACTGTCACTAGTCAATCCACACTTTGCTCCTCACTCTTCTTGTGACCAGTGGCCTGCATTTGACCTCATCAGCAAAGAGCCAAGGACCACCAAAATTCTCCAGTTTTTAAAGAGATGAAAAAGAATAGCATTCGTCCTCCCAGTTATATCCTTTTGACACTGACAAAGTAGAAGTGACTGGTCAAGTTATTACAAGGAAAAGAAAAATGTGGTTCTAAGATTTTTATATAAATTTAAACTGAGATTAGTAAAATAAGAAGCTGGGAGTCTTGAACCCATGATACCACATACAAGAGACCAAATCACACATTAATGTATCGCAGTAACAGTTTAAAATCTAAAGCTGGGATAAACTACAGGTTTTTAAGAAGTGAGGCCAAGGATCCATGAAAATGAATGAATCAACACTGATTTGCAAGAAATTTTGCTTCCTTTAGTAGAGTTTGAATAGGAGTGCTTGACCATCATCATAATCCACCTGAGAGCTGCAAAGTTTATTTATCCTGCTTTACTCAGGTTACAAATCAAAGGTCATTAGATTCTCCAGGAATATTTCTGGATGTGTGCCACCAAGAAGAGAAGTAATGGACAGAGAATACAGGATACCTAAATTATCAGTCAAAAGATATCACTGAGGTAATGAACGTGCCAGGGCCTGAAAATGAAAATGCTTCTCTGGACAAAGACAAGCTGTCCTATCTTTTTAGGACTGAGCTTACCCATCCTGAAGCAAGAATGTTATTTACAGAGTCCCAAGAAAACCAACAAAAATCCTCTGATCTGCAACCAGGGTCATTTGTAAAATTATGTCTGGAATAGCAAAGGCTTATCCTGGGTTTTAGATTCCTGCCTCCTTGAAAAAAGAGTCAACTTACCTAATGCAAGTAAAGGCAACAATACCCTGTCCTCATCTTTTCTGGGAAGGACACCAGTTGTGATAGCTCAAGCAACTTTAATAAATTGGATCTGTCATATATTTAGCAAGATGGGTAAATCTGGTTTTGGAGTTCTGCCTCATTCAAAACATAACGATACTCACTTTGTCTTCTTCCTTCCCTTGCTTGTAGGAGAGGACCTGATTGGTTCTGGTCATATAGAAGGTTAAGGTAGGACATTAGGAGAAAGACAATTCCTGATTATGAAAGAGTTCAGACTATGGTGTTCCTTTCACTGGAGTGGAGAGATAAGATCTAGAAAAGGTTAGACAGTATACCCTCATGGGTGGAAGTATACCTTCTTGGATTCTCATTTGGGCCCAGGATAGAAACAATAAACAAGGAATGGTGAGAAAGTCATCATTCTTTTTTGGCGGTCTCTGTGGTATCATTCTGTGCTAACGAAAGCATGCAGAATTTGGGTAATCGCTTACTCACTTAGCAGGATCTGTTTAGTGTAACCTTTTCAAAGCATACATACATCAAGAAAAGCCACAATCACTATTTAATTTACATACAACTTATCGTGAAAGGATCATTTAGAGATGGAGAATTTGAAATCCCTAGAGGTGTGGTCCTTAGTCATTTACAGTTACTCAGTGAAATCTATTCTTACACGGTGTGACTAGTTTTCTACTCTATTATAAATGCTATTGGGGCAGGCTGGATTTCTTTATCTTTCTCTTGCCAGTGCCAGCCCAGAAAGAACAGGTGGACTATACTTACTGAAGCTGCTCTGATCTCTAGGCACATCTTGTCCTTTGACCTAAATGGAACATGGTCAGAGCACTCACCTGTCTTCTTTCTGAATCAAGGTACTGGAGGATCAGTCGGGTGTTTACACTATGACTCCAGGTGTTTCCCAGTGCAGCGATCACACAGCTGGATCCAGAAGTGCCTGAAATGAACCAGGGAAAACCCATGTTTAGGGATGTCTTTTCTTGCGATAGCATTTCACACAATGCCCACTTATTACTTATTGCTTGGTTGGTTTAACACCCCAAAAGTTGATGAATTAGAATAGGAGGAGAGGGGTTAAGGAATATGAGCTGAAAGATAAAAACCAGTGTGAATTTTCTTTAACTTCAGGGAAAGTCACCACCACTAGACTAAATGATAGTCAGATATCAATGAGGCAGCTTGGAGCCACTGCTAATAATGAATCATGTCCCTCAATATCCATGACAGAAAAGCATAAAGCTACTTTACAGAATAGGAGCCAGTTATGAAACAGCCTTAGTTTAATAGTGTAAGACTTTTTTTTTTAGCTTGATAAGAGTCCTAACTAAATTTTTCTTATCAATATAGGAAAAATGGTGGCATATACGTAAAATTTCATTATCCTCCCATTCCCTGTACATATATATATATATCCAGAAGGGGAATCTGGAAAACATCCCAACTTTTTACATTTAGTCTGTTTTAGGCATCCCCATTCCATGAGAAACATTCTTTTACCATCTAAGACTTTCCTGTAAGAAGAGGATCTTAAGTAAACTTCATCTGAGTTCCTAGTCTACTCAAAGTTGCGCTTCAGCGACCATCTTACATCTTCAAAGCTTCATCGATCCCTCGATATCAGTAGGAACAAAAATACTCCTGCCCCACCCCCTCCCACTTCCGCCATAGACCTAACCTTCTAAGTCTATGAAAGCCTGTCTTGTTTTCTTACCCAATAAACTTCCAGTCACATATACTACCCTACAACTTGCAACCAGCAAGCTCAAACACTTTTGATGGCTCCCAAGAGCCCTCAAAGAATTATAAATTTCCAAGATGTGTATTTGAGTGCCTAATCTGCTTTTCTACACTTCTTCCCTTCACTCAATCTCACAAAGCCTCTGTTCCTATTTAATCACTTCTCCCTTAAGTCTCCTCTCCATCTAGATTTTCCCTACCTGTCCAAAATCTACCATGACTTCGATCTACTCCCACATGCCAACATCTCCTATCATCACAAATACACTGCTTTTTCCTCTAAACTTCCACAAAACTTCATTTCCCTCTGTTACTGATATTTTCTATCATGGTATATTATTTGTGGGTTCTTATTATCAGTGTTAATATATACTATAAATGAACCAAAGCCACATCTGATACATGCCGCTGTGCCTGAATCACTAACATAAGTTTTGAGACACAGATGTTGTTTATAAATACTGATTAAATGACTAATAAGTTATTTCTACAGAACTCTGAACCATGTTATGTATTTGTTTTAGCAGCAGATCTGCACTGGTTCTATCTTAAGCTAAAATTAATAGGTCTAAATTTTTCAAGCAAACTCTAGAAGCTAGCTGCTTACATGTCTGCTCAGTGATAGGATGAAGGGAGGCAAAGCTTTAAAATTTACCAAGAAAAAGCTCCATATGAATATTAGGAGTTGATAATTGGTTAAGTACCAAAAGCTGAGGAATTTCTGAGGACAAGGAAAACAAAAGAAGGCATGGAATGTTTTTAGAAGTCAAAGACATACATATATATATATTTTTTTTTTTCTTTTGGTACCAGGGATCGAACTCATGACCTTGCGCTTGCCAGGCAGGCACTTACACTGCTGAGCTAAATCCTCGGCCTCAAAGACATATCTGGACCACTGGCAAGTATTAAAAGAACTCCATCTCATTTAATCATTGAGGATAGTATGAAAAAATAGAAACACAAACAAAAAACCACACATCTGGCTGTTTTCTGGACAGGTAAACTCAGGTCCCAAATAAGAGTCATGAGTACAAATGACCATGGAAAAGCTTCCAGGGGAAACTCTGAAGTCAGCAAGCTTGCAAAGGCTTATTTTAGGGAGTGCCTACAAACATCAAGCCACTCACTACAGGCACAACAGTAAGACCTTGAAAGTTAATGATGATAAAGACAATGGTTTTTGAAGTACATACTATATACTAGGCACTATGAAAGCCTTTTAAACAGGGAAGGCTTACATACTGTTTGAGTTTCTTTCATATCTTAGGTATATCTTTTTTGAGCCTTACCACAACCCCGAGGTAGGTAATATCAATTCTATTGACACACTGAGGGTCTGAGAGACTAAGTCACTCCCTGAAGGCCACATGGCTAGTTAACGACAGATCCAGAGTTCAAAACGAGGTCAACTAAGTCTTAATCACTAGTCTTATTAGTTTTCTCTGGGCTCATCATGTTTATCAAGTCAAATATCCTGCTGCTCAGCCAGCCCACAGGGGCCCCTACAGAGGGCCTGGAGAGCTCAAAGGCCCATCTCTGGGACAACACTGACAGAAATATGTTGTGAGCATCTTATCACTCATCACTTATCACTTCCTCTGTTCTGATGTACAGTGATAATGCAGGGCAAGAGGTTTCCAGAAAGACAGCACATGCTCTGGCTTGGCAAGTTATTTAACCTCATTCAACTAGCCTGGCAGCTAACTTCACACAAATCAGGTGGCCTAGAACTGATCCTCCCTTGTTGGAGGCTAAAAGTCTGGTCAGGATGGAAAAGATATTCTACTTAATAGAGCCTCAAATACAGGCAAGTGATTGACAGTGATTATGGTGGTAGGATCACTTTAGACAGAAAGATGAGGAAGCTGTCAGTTACTATAAATTTGTAACCGTATTTTTAACCAGAACCAGAAAAATTAGTGGTCTCTATGTCTTTTGACTTTCCAGCATTCCTATGTGGGGTTGAAATAAATGATCATTAATGTTGTTTATGGGAAACTTAAGGTAGAAGGCATCTGCTTACTGGTTTTTCAGAAAAGGTGCTTTCCCGCACAGTGACCTAATTGGTCAGGAAACAGATAAGTGAATCTTCTCTATGTTCATTTGAGGCAGAAGTTCTTAAAATTGGGGCACTTTCTCCCTTTCTCTTTTGATGTTTGTGATATTAAGTTCACCAAAGCAGTACGATTTTAGTGTCTGAAATTTGGTTGACTCCAATGCAAATTTTTTTTTTTTTTTGGTACCAGGGATCGAACTCACGACCTCGTGCTTACCAGGCAAGTGCTTGAGCCACTGAGCTAAATCCCCAGCCCTCCAATGCAAATTTTTTAGAAAGTCAAATAAATGAACCAGGCTTTGAAAATATTTTCATTATTGGGGATTGTTTGTGGTCATGGAGTTGAGACTGCAGAAGCATCTGGGTAAGTTACATAGAGCAAACCTAATATATTTACACTGAAGTCAAGGTTCTCTAAGAAAGACTGTGGGAACATTTATTCTGCACTCTCTCAGAGACTCTTTTAGTTAAGTCAAAGCATGTTCTCTTTCTGTGATTGCTTATCCATCTGTAAAAATGTGAATAATAATTCTTGCCTCTAGGCAACCAAAGGTTCTTGGTGACCTTAGATGGAGATACTTGATATGGATAAACAGCAGGAACAATGATGATCAAACATACAAGATGAAAGTCTAAGAAGAAAAGAAATTTAATCACCATCTTCTCTGTTTTTTACTCTGCTAATCATTAGGCAAGATAGTAATGCTTAGTGATGAAGTGGTTAAAACCATAGGATTCCTATTCTGGAATATTTTTCATGACTACTATCTTTGTATCCAATTCCCACTCCTTTGGAGTGGGAGTTGGTTGTGAAGACAGATTTCTCACAGGGCAAGGAGATACCTCCCTGCTCTGTACACACAGGGTGTAGCTCACATGCAATCAGACTGGAGGAGGATAAGCAGGTTGTTATGTAACCTTCTTTCCAAAAAGGTAGTGGGCCCCCAGTACCAAGCTGTGTCAGTATATAGAAGGGGCTGCTGGAGAGCCTGTGAGGAGAAAACTCCTTCTCTGACAACACTTCAATTTATGACTCCTCTGTTAAGCATTTCTGGCAGGTCAGACTGCATCTCCAGTGCATAACAGAAAAGAGTTTACCTTGTGGCACAAGGGTCAACTTTAAAAGAATAGACTTTTCCATGTTTAAAAAAAAAAAAAACTCAAAGACAAAAAACCAGAGCAGTGACTCCCAGAATAGAAAGAGATGGGGAGGGTAAGTAAAGTAGATATTCTCTCCTGTCCCTTTAAGATGAAAGGCATTTATTGAGACTGGAAGGAAGAAATTTTTAAAAAAGGGATAACAATACTTACAAATGTTTTGGGGACTGAAATAAATCTAGGGTCATGTGCCACCACGGAGCTGACATTCTCTCTCCTATCCCTAGTCCTCCTCACATTTTGAAGCACGCTGTGTGGAATGTATGACTATGGGCAGCTGTTTGCTGGGAGGCAGAACCCTGAAGTTCTGTTGCTGACTCAGTTGTGGGCTCTTAAGGAGCCCAGCTGGGAGAAGGAGAGTGCCATGACGAAGATCAGAGCAGCCCTCAGTAACGACCAGTTACATCAACTCTCTGGGCCTCAGTTTCCTTATTCATGACAAGGAACTTTTCGAAATGACCTCAAAAGTCCCTGTACACACTGAAAATTTTTGAGTTGTGATATTTTGATGGCAAAAAAACTGGTTCTTCATTCAGGACCTCTTTTTCCGGAAAGTCTGAGAATGCAGTACTCCATGTGCGATCTGAACTGCTGCATCCTATATAGCACTGGTTCATACTAGAAAACAGTGTCACTATGTGGTCCTTTCTCTGATAGCAGATTCCTCTCCAGACTGGAGACTTAGTCTATTCTACCTAATAAAACTTCACAACGGGTAAACACATATTGGCCAGAAGCCTGGTCCCAGCAAATATAACTTCATAATAACAGAGCTTAAAGATGGGCGTCAGAGTGCTAGAGTAGGGATCAAAAGGGGATTATTATCCATTAAATTCAGTTTTTCCTGTTTAAATCCAGGCCTGGGGCAGTTGCTGTGGTTCGGCATATGTTTTTTATTGGGTCATCTATTTGAACTGGGGAAGTGACAGAAAATTTTGGTTACCTCCAATAGAAAAATACAGTGCCTCATCTTTCTCCTACTTCAGGGGGAAATTTTAGATTTTCTTTCCCCCAAATTTCTACATCGTCTAAGTTATCTCTGTTGGTAGGCCGCCAGCTCTTGTCATGTTTGAAGTAAAAATCATTTTGGCATCTTCAATCGAAGAGGACAAATGGGTTACAAAACAGGCAGGGAGACTACCTAAGATAGGTTATTTCTGGACTAGAATTCAAGGTGACCTACAAGTTCCATGAGGCCACAGGGCAAAAGTATCAAATAAAAGAGACTGAGATAGGTGCAGACATCTATTTTCCAGCAAGATTAATTTCCTTGGGGGCTTGTAGTTCACTAACTGAACCAGTGAGCCAGCTGTATTCAGTGTGCATTCTACTTCTTTGGGTCTCTAAAACTGACAATGGTCTGTAGGTTAAGTTCCAACGGAAGTGATATTTTTGACCTCACTCTATAAATAGTGTACTGGAAAAAACTCATCAGCTGCAATGGCCCAGGGACCACATGCTATCTATTAAGTAAATGTAGGATCTGTGCAACCATTTTAGAAAAAAAGAGAAATATCTTTTGTTATTTATAATCTTCTGAGCTTTGAAATTCCCAAAATACTTTAAGGCTATTAGTCTTCTTTCAGATTTACAAATAAAGGATATGAAGTATAAAACCAGGTAACAACTACCTTACCCAATAGCATCTG
Organism: Cuniculus paca; assembly: GCA_004365215.1. Taxonomy (NCBI): domain Eukaryota; kingdom Metazoa; phylum Chordata; class Mammalia; order Rodentia; family Cuniculidae; genus Cuniculus; species Cuniculus paca. The sequence goes on from RJWT010002947.1 coordinate 28,332, forward strand.
CCCACCAAGGAAGGCATTGAGCTTGCTAAAGAATAAGTTTATTTTACTTTGGTAAAGCAAACTTTTTCATTTACAATGTCTCTTGGCCAAAGGTAAAAGGGATGAATACAGTCTAGTTTTTGCTCTCACTATACACCTGGGTTGATTCAAAATACAATAAAACTCATTACTGGGCAAAACAAGAAATATGAAGCAGAAGATATAAAAGGTGGAGCAATTGGCGCTTTTGGAGAGCAAGATTTAGGGATGGACTAATCCTCCAGAGCAGAAGGTGGAGCAGAGGCAGGGAAGAGCTAATCACTAGGATAAGAGCTGGTATGTACCAGCACAAATCATTCAAACAACTCCCTTGGCTTTTGTATGGGGGGGAAATACTTCAAGTTTCCCAGAGTCTTGAGTAGTCATGTTAAGTTATCATCCAACCAGGACATTTTAAAAAAAAGTGAAGGCATTTTAGTAATTATATTAGGATAATGGAGATACACTGGGACTGTTTTGGGAAAATCAGATATAAGGTCACCCTACAAACACACCATGTAGAAAGTGTCTAGAATCAAGGTTAGGATCATCACTCACTCAGTCAGCAAAAGGTCAGTCTGGAAACCATTGCATTTGGCCAACAAACAGTTCTGAAGGGAGCACTGCATCAGGCTTAATTGCTATGACAGTCATCAAAGTCTTCAAGAAAGCTGGGATATAAAAACAGACTTGAGAACAAGACTAGTGTCTGAACAGAAGAAAGCAATCTCCCACTCCGGTTCAGCTCCCAACATTCCCCAGGATGCTGTGGCCCTGAACTCCAACAGCTTTCCTCCTGCTGCCTTTTAGCTAAGGGGTAAAATCCTGAAAGGAGGCCTGAACCAAGTTTCCTGACCTTCTGAAAAGAATTTTTTAAGTTAAAAATCAGTTTTACTTACTTGAGAAAATACATACCACCTTTAGATAAATACAATAAAATAAAACAAGGAAACAAAAATTGAACAATTTAAAGAAATCTGAGGCATTTCCTTTTTGAATTTTGGCCTCATTCAAAACAAGCCAGGAAGATGCTTGTATGAGTGCCGCACCTACCCTATTTGCTGTGAATTATTTGCATAGCACCTACCGCTGTCTTGGTATGAGCACTGCTTTCCTGCTTCCATTGTGGCATCTAAGGCAGTGGCAGAGCTGAATTCTAGTAAGACTTGTGCATTGTAGATGGTCATCATTTCTTTTCTTTGCTCTTTTTGTTTTGGTATTTTGAGATAGGGTTTCACTACGCAGTTCAGGCTGACCTTGAATTCACTTTTTAGCCCATGCTGGCCTCAAATTCACAGCAATCCTCCTGCCCCAGCCTCCCAAGTGCTGGGATTACAGGTGTGCGCTACCAGTGTCATCATTTCCTTTTTTGACCATCTGATATTTGTTTTAGTTGACACTGGGTGACCCAGAAGGAATACAGCTGCTTATTCTGATTCTAGATTGAATGGCTAGAGCCCTAATGGCTGGGGGAAAAAATCAAACACCTGTCCTCAGATGTATGCACTCAGCCAACTGCCTTTGGAGAGAACTGGGAAGGGTAAAACAGTGGCACATCCTTTATAAGTCACTCTTCCTGGGGAGACTGAAACTATAGTGAAGTAATATTTGGTAGCTTTACATGTTCAAGGATCTTGTCCAAACAATAGGAAGCCAAGCGACAATCCACTTGACTGAAAAAGCATGGGGATGTATACTGTCACGTGGTTTGCCTTTAGGGAATCAGCTCACAGCGAAATCCGGGCTTGAGAGCTGGTCTCTTCCCAGGGCCTTAGGTGATGTGCACTGGGGCCTGCATAAACTGGTTTCCTCTTCAGGCCCACACTGGATCACTGGCTCTTCAGCATCAGAAGAGAAAAAGAAATGCTGTCACTTATCAGGAAATATGTTCCTGAAGAAAAATATTTCTGTGAAAACATCATTGCCTTCAAAAGCATTAATGCAAAATGACTTTCCAACCACATGTACAAATGTCTAATTCTAGACTGCATCCTGGAAAAATTGGACATTACTGGGACACCTGGCAAAGTTGGATTACTGTTGGTATATTAGATAATAGTATTGTATAAATATTAATTTCTTGGGTGAGATAATTGTATTATGGTTGTGTAAGAGATGTTATTGTTCTTGGGAGACAAATGCTGAAGTATTTGATGGAGGATTATGGTATCTATAACTTCTGCAAAGATAATAAATCAATATTATAAAAATAAATCAATAAAAATAATACCCAAGAGAAAGAAACCAAGTATATCAAAATGTTTACAATCTAGGTAAAATGTATTTAACAAGTTCACTCTACTTTTCTTGGAACTTTTTTGTAGGTTTGAACTTTCTACCATCACCCCTGCTCATGAGAATGTATGAGAATGTAGCGTGGTCTCCCTTGAAAGATGACCTGGGTCACTGATATAAAATCAGGACGACGTGGGACTACAACTCTGGAGAAATTACCAGGGCACTGCTTCAAGTGTATGTTTTATGTGTCAGAATCATCTGGTCAACTTTTTAAAATGCTGAATCCTGGGCACCATCCCAAACCTAATGAATCAGCATCTCTTGAGATGCTGCCTAGAAGTCTGCATTTTTGAAAAGTCCTCCCAGATGTATACCAAAATTTGAAATAAATCAAGTGTTAGGCATTTGCTGTTTTGCATCCAATTGTAGTGCCCTCATATAGTACATGCACTGTCATGGATACATTTGAATTAGTGAAATTCCACCTTGTGTCTTGTGATGCCACTCTGTATCCTTTCCATCTTGGAGTCATCATTCTGGAGAACGCCCTTTGTTTCAATTTTTAAGACTCCTGTCTGCTGACTTTATCCCCCACCCCACTTTACAAGGGGAACAGAGAAGAGAGAAGTAAATGCTCTTTAGAGCAGCCATAATTCATCTGGCTGGAACTGTTGTCAGAGGAGCCGCCCAAAACACTAATTCAGAAAGGCTTGGTAGAGGAGGGGCAGCTGACAGCCTGCGGCATGAAACAGGCCAGGGCTGGTGTGGGGCTGTTCCTCACCCAGGGACCCTCATTAAAGTACCCTCCTCAGTCATGCTCCTTGACCTGCAGTTCTTCAAGGAACCAAACACGGCTCAGCTTTCAGAGTTTCAGCTCTCAGGTCCCAGTGAGACAGGAATAAGGGTACATTCAGGGAGCCAGGAGAATGGGAAGGGGGAATCCTGGGGTGCTTTGAAAAACTCTGAGGATATAAGTGCAGCTGATAAGGTCAACTCAGTGTCTTTTTACTTTGATCCTGAGATAGGGGCACAATCAATACTCCTGTTTCATAGGCAGAAAAGTGACCTGATCACTGAAACCCACCTTTCTGGAGGTAGAATCCAGGGCTTTCTAGACTTTATGCTGTCCCAGCTGCCCCTTTTCTGGCATCAGAGAGTGCATCATTGTTGAGAATGCTTTTAATTATCACCTTTCCCCAAGTGTGAAGGTTTATTGTTATGTTTTCCTCCCACCCCATCTCAATTGCCTCTTTGGGAAGTAGAAGGATCATGATAGGAATCAGGATGCACTCAAGTATGGGAGGGGATTGAATGCTGGCTACCTCTGAAAGCTCTGAGGAGGGAGAGGGGGAAGAAGCAGAATGCTTAAGTTTGATAGAGGCCATCCCAGGGTTCCTGATGAGAACCCAAAGGATTTTCATTTCCTACCCCACCAAATTCACCGTGAGTTCCCTCAGTGTGGTATGTGTTTCCTTGACATCTGGAACCGGGCTTCTTAAGCCATGGCCAGAGGCTGAAGCACTTTTCTTTTTTGGGGGGAGTGGTGCATGTGTCCTCACATGTGCTCACACAGTCACACCGCTGTAAGCGGTGGCCCCATGACTATGATGCCGACACAAAGCTCATAACAAACTAGGGCCATAGGTGGTAGGAAGACTGTGACAGGAACTCACAGTGGCCCCCGCAAGTTGCAAGGTCCCAACAGATTGCCATCATGCAGGGGTTTTAGGCAGTGGAGGTAATTGTACCTTAACTTCCTCAAGTACCCTTCATGGGGTGTCCCAGTACCCAGGGACTTTCATCAAGAGAAGAGTACTTTCATCAAGTACTCTCAGGCACGTGTCTTATGGTAGGAGAGGGAACTAATGAACACAATGTGCTGATACCAGCAGAGTTATTTTAACTGGGGGAAGCTGGTTTCAGTGGGCAGCAAACAGCATGGACACATCTGCAAAAAATGAGCTCTTAAGCAGAACAATTTCCTTCTTTCTTGATGTCCGTTATTTATCCAGAAGTGAGACAGAAGTATGAAATTACTAAAAGTGACCAGCATCAGCACAGTGAGAAAGACCACCAACTTGCGTAACATGTCTTGCATCTTAGATGTCAGTTGATATAAAACATTACAGTAAAAGCTTATGAGGCAAAACTCTGGGATAATTAGTATGTTCCAAGTACTGGGCTAAACACTTCATTTAGATTATCTCAAGGAGGCAGGTACCATTATAATACCAGTTTCCTAGGAAAGGAAGCTGAGTTACAAAGAGAGTGATTTGCCCAAGGCTGCTTGGCAAGTGGCAGAGCCAGGGTTGAAACTCTGTAGCTCACTCATTATTTCTCTTTTCATTCAGCCATTTAGGAAATATTATAAGAGTGACCACTGGCTCTCCATCTCTGGGAGGGGAAAACTCATGGAACCTCACCTGATCCCATCTTCTAGACACCCACTTCTTGCCCCCATTAAAGTATAATGTGCGATTTCTTATTCAGAGTCATTTGTGCCTTTCTAGAAAAACATATTTTAAAAATGTTCTTTCCCTGTTGTTGGGAAACTCTTAGTCATATGATAGGTTTCTAGAAATTGATACCAAAGAAAAATAAATCTCCAGATTTTCTCCAACTGAAAATATGTAAAATAACCCCAGTTGCCAAAACCATGACTGGCTTTCTTTCTGTGATTATAATCTACACATCTGGTTCATCTTCTTTGCCAGAAAGTGTATGATTATATATCTTTTTTATATCTCAGGATGTTTCTGCATTTTATGACATTTGTAAGTAGAATTGCTATGTTAATCATCATTACAATTCCACTGATAATTACATGATTTCTTTTATGAGTGTTAACTCTACAATGAAAAACTAAAGCAGCAGAAAGTAAACACAATAGAGTCAAGAACCCCAAAGAAAACCAATTAACCCATTTTTTCATTTGTACTGTGTTTGTGGAATGGCAAGAGGGACAATAAACACAGCTAGCATTTACAAACATCTAGTATGCCAGAAGTTGTTTTAGGTGCTTTCCATATAGAAAGTTCTTAATCATCTCAACAACATGAAGTAGATACTATTACTGTCCCATTTTATAGATGGCAAAACCTAACATTCATTTGTATAACTAGCAAGTGGCAGAGCCAGAATTCAACCCTTGCAGTCTGACTGTAGGACCTCTGTGCCAGCTTGACCCACCATTCTGACAATAAACTGGGGCCGGATCCTTGCTCTGGATAATTCCCACTTCAGCAGCTGAATAAGATCCCAATGACAGATTATTGTAACATCCTTAGCCAAGGATGCTCCACAAATTTTTCATGACATTACCTCAGGGTCATCATGTTTATGAAATGAAAGAACGGTACAAACAGAAGAACTGTGTTGAGAATTTTTGAAGTAAAAGATGCTATCATCATTGTTCCTTAGGCAAGTGATGTGCCCAACTTCATGTTCTTAGTCACTGGTCAATACTGGGACAAACACCTAGTAGTGAGGATTCTGACTCCCTGCTTGAATCCAGACAACTCTGTAGCTATCAGTGGTTCTGTTCAAGATGAAAGTTTCTGCAGTGGCCCTAGCTCTAAATTAAAAACAGCACAACAATAATGATGTAGTAACAACAACAAAATAATAATAAAACAAATGGTAGAAAGCTCCTGAGGGTATAAAACTTTCATTAAACTGGTCACCAAGGAAAGGCAAAAGAGCTTCCTTCCTTAAAGAGGCAAGTGCCTGCCAGCAGGAACCTCAACTCATTATTATTCTATATTTTCTTTTTCCATGATGGGAAAGTTTTTCAATCCTTCCCTTCTCATCTCCCTCAAAAAACACCCCCAAGACAATCATAAACTTTAAAAGTAGCAAGGCCTCATTGCCAAAAAAATTTTTAAATAAAAACTGAAAAACCCACTGTGGTTGCAAAACTGCTTTGTCTGGGGGGAAGGGAAGGGTGAATTTTATCTTAGGAGGGGCTAATTTCATAGGATTGGGAAAGGAGGGCGCTGAGAGGAAAAGGGGTGGGAGCAGAGAAGAAGGGGAGGCGGGGGAGGAGGGGATATAGAGAAGGAATCGCTGGCTTTAAAAAGCAACATTGTCCAGAGAGGTGAAAGGGAACAGATGGCCGTGGAGAATGTGGCCCTCAAAGCCCTGAAGAAAGGGGCAATGCTGACAGATCTTGCTGTTTCTCATTGATGCCTGGATGTTCTGGGGTGGGGAGCCGAGGCCAGTACAGGGGACTTGCCTCTGTTCTCAGCAGCTCACGGGGGCACTGGTGCTGAGGCTCACTGAGAAAAAGGAGGGGTGGCAAGGAGGGGTGCATAGGGCGCAGCTGTGGCCACAGGGAAACGGCAACCGTGAGCAGCAGAGGGGATGTGTGGGCTTCCACAGCTTTTCCTGTGGACTGACCCTGCAAGGTCAGCCTAGTGCTGGACTTTGCCCTGGCAGAGGTGAAGGAAAGGACAGGAGCCAGGGCCAAAGTCTCAGCAACCTCCCCCAGAACTCACTGGCGGAGGCATGTCTGGGATAAAGCAGATACCTCGGGAGAGAGGAATGAAGAGAGGATTCCAAGTGTTTTTAGAAGATTGAGACATTCGAACTATAATAAACAAGACATTTGGGTCTTTGGACAGGTCAGAGAATCCTGCCAAGTCAGTCTCAGATTATTCCACAGAGCCTCAGGACACAGAAGTGATTCGCTGAGGGAAACACAAACATGCGTAGGTGGCAGACTCAGGAAGGACCGCAGGAGTTGGTCTGTCAGTCCTGAGCGAGCTTCAAGTGGGCTCGCGTGGGGCACGTGCATACCACGCCGTGCGAGAGGACTGTCACCGGAGACTCGCATTTCAGAGCAGACTTAGCGTGGGAACCCCTGGGTGCCTGCTGAACCTGTCCTGAGAAGGCAAAGCCTGCCAGCATCTGCAGCCAGAGGCCTGGAGACGGGTGAAGGAAGAGAGGGAATCGGTTTGCGGAAGCAGCGATTACACAAAGGCTCATAAACTTCAGGGGACAAAGATGCAATCAGTGCAATTTCCTCAATATAACTTTGATCAGGAAAATTATTGTTCCAGATGACCTCTTGACCCCTCTCTATACCCACTGGAGGGTGATGATAAATTCAGCCCTATACTTGGCCCCTAAGAGGGAGTCACATTCTTCCTGGCTCATTGACTAGTCAGCGCAGAGAGCTGCACAAGCTCAAAATAATTCTGAGTCTGATTTTTCTCTCTTCCTTGGCCCTGAGAATGACAATGATACGTGCTGAGAGCTGAGGGTCTTGGGATAGTGGGGTATGGGTTTGGGGAAACATATTCCTCATTGGAACAATCATTTGGAAACATTCCTATACATGTTAGGCTCATTCATAAACATGTTTCATCTGAGCCTCTGTGGGAGGAAGCAGAATTAAAAGATGCTCAAAATATATTTAGTGACCTGGCAAGTTCACCTTTTACCTGGGTCTGGGCTTCCATTTTGACCTGCCTGAGGTTACAGCAATGGCTGTCAAACTCCCATTTCCCACTGTACGTACATCTGAGACACTGAGAAAATTCCCATGAAGCGGCATAGTAAAAAAGATCAGCCGTGATAAAGACCTTGCCTTTTATTTCTCTGCTTCATCCAAATTGTTCCCCAGGCACTTGAGACTTAGAAGCTCCACTAATCAACCTTATAAACAGCCCAGCCTCTGCATAGAAATTACTTTCTATAGCTCCTAAGTGAAATTCCCCTGGGGGATAGAAGATGCCCAAGGCTTTAACAATCACAATATACTACAGCCTCAGTATGAGAATAGAAGACAAGCACACTTTGACATCCCAATTGAAACTCCAGGCTGAATCCCACATAGAAGAATGTAATTACCTTTCCTAGTTTGATGGTACACTAAAGAAATTGGAGAAGTGGAATACCTATTAGGTCCCCACTAATCCTCCTCCTAAATTCAAAGCAGGGCTGGGCCCTGGAATTCATTTCTGAGTATTCGTATTCCCCACTATTGTTAAATAGCTCAATTGATAAGTGCTTCTAGCTAATAATGCTTTCTGCTGAGCTCACCCCCTCCTCTTTCCCAGCCTGCTCAAAGCACTTTACAAATATCACCTCATTATTCTTTATAGCACTCAAGTGAGTCTGATAGGTAGAAAGGTTCATTATCTTTTCCTTACCAATGGGGGAAACAGACAAAGGAAGGAGAAGTGACTCTCTGATGCCAACAGAGCATAGGCAGAACTGGAACTAAAACTCAGCCCTTCTGACTCTGAATGTGCACATGTCCTATGTCAGCGTGTAAAGCAATCTGCTGACAGGGCAAGATTTTCCCGCTGTGGGCTGTGTTGTAACAGGTCCACAGAACTGGGGCACTGGGCTGGAGCGGAAAGGGCAGGAGCAGAGATTGGAGAGGCCCCACTCAGAAGGCCTTAACTGGTTCAGACAAGTTTCTTCATCTCTGGGCCTCAATGTGCTTTCTCCTTAGAACAGGTGTTTGGATTAGAGGATCCTTGCAGCTTTGGGTAAAGTGAGAATTTCAAAAGAGGGGTTCTGTTTTTCACCAGTCCCTGATGACTATCTGGGCCTCATTCTTCTAGTAAGCCTGAAAGAACACCCTTGAGTGTTCCATGTCATTCACCATCCATCACATGATAGTGGGGTTCAAATCAGCCAGTGTGACATGGCAAAGGGGAGCAGTGGTCTTGGAGTCTCAAGGCCCAAGACCAAAGAGAGACCAGCTGGGTCGTAAAGGATAAAGAACTAGAAGTGAGATCTTAAATTGTGCCTCAGTCCTAACAAAGGCACTCCCTATGGGCCAATGAGCCTACAACAAGTCCTCTAAAATATAAGAAGGCCGCCAAGGAAACAGTATTTGCTTTGGTTTTCCTAAATACATATAGTATTTCTTTGCCAACCCCCAAACCTATGTGAACAATGCCCCAATGTACCCTGCAACGGTGGTTTGCCATTTAAACAGAATTTCATTATAAGGAACTAACATTGATGTACTTTCTTCAAGTTAATTAAAACTGGATTAGGAGGTTTCATAGTTTTCTCATTTGTGTGGCTTGAGTCCCATAAGCCTGAATCTTCAGAAAACCTGGAATGTCTCGTCTCTCTGATCTTCTACACTGTCTTTTCCTAAATAATGCTTTGCTACTCTTCATGTGCTATAAAGAGAACTAGAGAGACAGTACATTTAATAAAATCAATATTTGTAAAAGCAGCTCCCACAACTAGAACAATGACCTTGGAAAGAATTTTGAGTGATGGGACGATTACGGCGACTGGATATAAAGGACTGACTGTGCAGCCGCCAGAAGAAACACATTTTTGTAATAACTGAGTTGTTTCTATTGGCTTGGGCTTCTTTGCATTCACCATGGGAACTGAGTCAACTTTGCTCGCTTTTCTTTCAAAGATGACAGAGCATTCTTTTTCTTCTTTTTTCCCCTACATACAGGGCAAAATGAGTGAAGAGTAGCTATCTCCAGAAAGTCAAAGGCTTCCTGATCTTAAGAAAAAATTATCTCCAACTCCAGCTGTAAAGCCAATCCATCGGCTTTCTCTGAGGACCTAAGCCTGACCTTGCAGAACTTTCTTTCTGGGAAGTTAAAGAATTTCCAGGATTAGCTCAAGTCCTGAGGCTGCCAGCTGTGACAATCTCCAAAGCTCTCTTAGGTAATGATTCAGCCTCCATTTCTACACAAGGCCAACACGATCCCCAGTGAGTTGGAAATATTCTTATTTCCTGGACCTAGACAATAATATGGGTTGACCCTGGAAGAACTGTGGAAGGGCAAGCCTCAACATCTCCACATACTACAGAGTCAGCAACTGATGTATCTGTGACAACTGAAATGTAATCAGACTTGAAAAGCTGGGGTGAAGAGGTCATCAGAAACAAGTTTTTAAAAGAACATTACAAGAAAAGAAAAAGAGAAGGAGATGATGAAGAAGAGAGAGAAAGGGAAAAGTTAATTGGTTAATAACTTAACCAATTAAACTGACTAAGTTAATAA
>RJWT010002948.1:0-38443 GCA_004365215.1 Cuniculus paca
TAAAAGCATTTCCTCTATTTTACCTCATACTAGGACTGAGTAATTAAGGAAAATATGGCTAACACTTCTTTAAAGAAGAGAAATTGGAATATTCAGTGCTTACACTTAATCTTGTATTTTTAATAGAGCCTTGCTTGTTCGAGTCTTAAAATTATTTATTCTCTATTTTCCATTAACTTTCTGAATTATTATTATTATTATTTAATTTATACTGATGTCATATTGGGGTGATGGTGATAAAAAATTAGTACCCTGACATTTTCTCTACATATATTCCCAAACCACTGTTTTAAAAAATTATTAGTTCATATTAGCAATATAGTTAGTGCATGTTAGCAATACAATTAGTACGTATTAGCAATACAGAGTAATGATTACAGAATTAGTGCATATTAGCAATACAGAATAATTCATTTTGGTATATTGTCCCACATGTTCAACATATTTTGATTATTTTCATACCTCCTACCCCTTTGCTTTTTTCCCTCTTCTCCATGAATCCTTCATCATCTCCAATAATGTATCTTCTACTTTCCTGTCATCTCTACTTTTTTTTTTTTAAAGATTGCTTATGTAAGAGAAAACAAGCAATATTTAACTTTCCGAGTGCTTTATTTTGTTTCACATTATGGTCTCTTGTTCCATTCATTTACCTACAAACGACATGACTCTACTTTTTTTTATTGCTGAGCAGTACTTTATTGTGTAATACACCACATTTTATCTGCTCATCTGTTGATGGGCATATAGGCCGTTCCCACAGCTTGGCTATTGTGAGTTGTGCTGCAGTGAACGTGGGTATCTGTGTGTCACTATGGCTTAATTCTGAGGGAAATATACAATGAACTGACGCAGCTGGATCCAATGATATCTCTATTTTTAATTTTTTGAGGAATTTCTGTGCGGATTCCATAGTGGTTGTAGTAGTTCACATTTCCACCAAGAGTGTAAAGGTGTTCTTTTTCCACTGAAGTGACTGGTTTTTATGTCCTTGATCATAACCAGTCTCACAGGGATGAGACTGAATATCAGTGTAACTTTGACTTGCATTTTCTTAATGGCTAAGGATGTTGAACATTTTTCATGTAATTACTACAATCTGTAATTCTTCTTTTGAAAGTCTCTGTTGATTTCATTTGCCATTTATCGGTTGTGTTGTTATTTAGGATCTAGTATTTTGAGTTCTTTATACAGTCTAGATATTAATTTGCTACCAGAAGAGTAGATAGCGAAGATTTTTCTCCTATTCAGTAAACTGTTTCTTCGTTCTATTGTTTCCTTTGCTGTGCAGAGCTTTAGTTGATATAGCCCCACTCCTTGATTCTTCCCATTATTTCCTGTGCTATTGGGGTCCTATATGTCAAACTGTCTTTTTGATGGGACAGCAAAATGATTAACTGTAATTATATATGTTATTTTGTGTTACAGTTAATCTAACTTCCTTAGATAGGTTAAAATACAGTATTTTCTCAACAATCAATTTGCTGAGATGGTTATATGCACATGAATATCTGGGTGTGTGCTGAATATTACATGCATTCTCTTGTTACTGTTATCTGAAGGCACTAGAATCCCTTTTCCTGTTCTTAGATACACAGCAAGACTATTTTTCTACCTCTTTGCAATCAGTGCGATGTGTTGGATGAGTCCCTATTGCAAGGAGGGTGAAAAGACTATGTGCTTCCTGGCTTCGACCCTTACACCAGGGGGTCTGATTCCTCCATGTGTGTTCCTCTTGCCCCTCACCTCTAAACATGACAGAACAACTTATACTATAAGGACAATGACGATTTTCTAGATGATGCCAGGATCCTAATGAAGCATGGGGCTCAGGATCTCTGAACGGAAGAGAGCTACTGCCTAGACTATTATGGAGAAAGAAATATAAACCAAATGTGTGTTTGTTATAGAAATTTACCCTATATTAACCATATATTTAAGTTTTGCATGTTTGCTGTAGCATACTAAATGCAATATGTTTTAATTTGAATTATTTTGAGTTTTTTCAAATTTTTATAATCTATCGTGTGTCTCTGTTGACTTTCTTTTGTGATGTTTTTCATCATCTGGGCTGTGACTTCTGGTTCATACACTGGTGGGAAAACTAATATTTAAATCTTATTTTCCATCACATTTGTAGGAAAGCCTTTCACAGCTTTTCTGTCTGCCTGCTTGTGGTTTTCTGCTAGGCTTGCTTATAATGTACTGATTTGCACAGTGGGAAAAGCTAGAAAACATATTTTAAATCTGAAAGCTTATATTCTGCTGAACATAGCAAACATTGTGAAAAGAGACTAAAATGTGCAAAATCTGTCAATTCTCCACACCCCTGCATTGTAGAGACTCTTGTTAAAAACTCAAAAAAATGTCAGAATGCAGATTGCATTCATGAAATTTGTCTCAGTGTGTACCACATACAATACATTTGGTGCTTCTACCTGAAGAAATTATATGCTGAACATTAGGCATTTTAGTAAACAGCCATAAACACTTGATCACATTCATAAGGATTTTCTACTTCACTTTGAAAGTCCCTAATTATTATGGAGCCTTGAGTGACCATAGCAGTTCAGAGCCTAGAAAGAGTGGTTTGTTCTGAGACAGCTATGGTGCCGTCAAGGCATATAATTCAGAGCCCATTTCTAAGGTCCAAAGACTTGTCCCATTATGAATTATAGACTAAGTAGTTGGGAATATTCTTGAGTAACCAATACTAATTACTAGATTTACACAGACTACAGTATATAGGGCCATTAAATTCTTTAAAGTCCATGGTGAAATATTTTTGCATTTAAGATCGCTTGTACACAGATAACTTGAGAATGGAGGCAACAGATAAATAGAAAAATAATGCAGTTGTGAGCAAGTAAAAAGTCTTACATAAATCAATAGCTGGAGATAGGAGCCATGTATCTGAAATCAGAATAAATGTAGTATTAAAGCCACTTGTATTTTGCTGCATTTGACCCTTAAAAAATTCTGTATACTACAGTAATCAGAAGAAAAATTCTGTGGCTTGCTTTGAAAGAATAAAATAGAACTACCTAGAATTAAAATTTAGATTTTGAAATTCTGCTCCTCTGTCATTTTCTTCCTGCTATACATTACTTTTCCCCATAAGATGTTTTCTACTTTTCCAGTTCTCCCTAATTAGGGGAAACAGTGCAGCACAGAGTTTTTATTAGGGTACATCTCTTGTTAAGAATTTCAGAGATTTTGCAAATGTAGCTACCCAGGGACCAATTCTTAGATAGAATGGAAGTTGTCAATTCTAGGATAGATAGGGTACAGAAATACAGGATCTGGTACAGTTGCTTTTTTTGCATTTAACAGCAGAAAATGGGCGTGGCAGCTGCCGTGGTCTTAGTGTTTGTGTCTCTGTAAATTAATATGCTGAAATCTATTCGAGTGTTCACATGTAGAAGTGAAGCCTCTGGGATGTCATTAGGTCTGGAGCGTAGAGTCCTCATGAAAGCTGTTAGTGCCTTCACAAAAGAGGCCTGAGGGAACTTGTTTGCACTTTCAACCATGTGAGGAGAAAGCCAGGAGGGGCCATCTATGAGAAGAAAACAAGGTCTACCCAGATGCCAAGTAGGTTGTTTCCTTGATCTTGGACTGCACAGCCTTTAGATCAATGAGAAATAAATTTCTGTTGCTTATTAGTTATCTAATCTGAGCTGTTTTTGTTATAGCTACACAATTACACTAAGGCACTTGTGCGTATGCCTTGTCTAGAGAAAGTAAGCCAAAAATCTATTCTTCAAGTGATTCTCATCAGGTTGTGAAATATGGTTCTGGATACACAGAAAATTAAAAAACAGCATCATATATAGGATTCAAGCAAACATATATCATATTTTTTGATGACTGAAATGCTTGAAAAACACATTAATATATAAAAACTATGTTCGTGTCTTCCCCTTCTATATATAAACTAATTATATTAAGGCTTTTATTCTTGGATTTTTAAGGTTAATTGTAGCTGTGTTTACCCCACTTAAATTTATTATTTAAAGTAATTTCACTTCAGGAAAGTGAATTATTTTCTGAGATTCCCCATCCACTAAAATTATATTTGATTTACAAATTTCTAGTGGTCTTGGAAGTTACAAACTTTTGGGGGCATTCGCAGACTATATCACTGGGAAATTTCTATGCACTGAAAATTTGAGGTGTAAGTGGAAAAAAAAACCTCAAATTTTGTCATTGACCCACAATCTACAAATGCTCTTTCCCTATCTGAGCACCAGAATGAAGAATGCAGTGTTGACTGGATCCAATGTATCAAGAGCTTCTTAACACGTAAGAAGTGCTCTTTGAAGTCCAGACTTTAAAAGGGCAACAAAAAGAGTTTGTATCAGTAGGATGCCTTTTGGAGCAATCAAAAGGAAACTATCTTCAAAGTGACTCAAAGACTGAGAAAGTTTATTGGCTCATAATAACTACAAGTCCAGAATGTTAGCAATCCAATGGTCCCGGGCACCTTTTTCGGCCTTGTTCTTGACTCTGTTTATCTACTGGTATCATTTCTGAAGAGGACTTTGCAATTTTGGTAAATTATATGACAGCATTCAGACATAGGTATTAAGAACTCTTGTTCCATGATTCTAATCATGGGTCTTTTAATTTACACTCAATTTGGCCATTTAGAAATGTTAACCATGACTAAGGAGTGGAATGAATTATTTAGCAGAAGTTAAAATGATTGATTTCTGCAACTGGGCTGGAGTGGAGGTGAACTATAGGGCTTGTATAGGAATAAAGGATGAGCACAAAGTCGGTGGGTAACAATGACCCTGAAAGATTTGTTGAGAATTTTCAAACCAACATGGGGAATA
Organism: Cuniculus paca; assembly: GCA_004365215.1. NCBI lineage: Eukaryota > Metazoa > Chordata > Mammalia > Rodentia > Cuniculidae > Cuniculus > Cuniculus paca. The sequence continues at coordinate 4,839 of RJWT010002948.1, forward strand.
AAGCATACACAGGGCACTAGGCTGTATACTTAGTACTGGATTAAATTAAAGGGTTCTAAATAACTGTAGGAATAATTATAGCATTGGAGTGGATTTATCAAAATTGCCTTCCTAAAGTATTTATTTCTGAGGATTTTACTGATGGATTTCTACAAAAATTCAAAGTTCCTGGATATAATAATATCTTCATAGCTTGCAAACTAGAATGCAAATTTGCAAGGACATAGATTTCTTGAGTTTAGATCAATAGTGGTCTTAACTTTATAGATGTTGAACAGTTTATTTCTGAAAAGTACAATTATGATTTATCTACTTTTTTCCTTTTTATATGTTTCCTGGTCTATTGCATATTTAAGTTTTTTTTTCCCATTCAGTAATTATCAAGACTGTTTTTTCTTTATTTATCATTATTTTCTTTCTCATTACTCAGGTATTCAGGTCACCTCTTCTGATTTAAATTCTTCGGTCTTTCTATTTCAGTGAACCCACCTTGAAGGTTATTTTCTTTGCTACTTATCCTTTATCTTTTACAGAGAGCTATTCTTCATCAAATTGTTACTACCGGAAATCTTATTATGAACCATATGGGAATTTCTAGACCAATATTGATCAACGTTTTGAATATAGTTTCCATGAGGAAGAAATTCCTTCTTATCCCACATTGTTCTGACTTACAGATAAATTGCTCACTCAAATTACAGGAACAATAAGTAGAGAAGTTTTAAAGTTTTCCTGTGTTTCTTCACGAAGACAGTTTTGCTTGCAGAACTTGGCTTTGATGCCTCATATAGACCTAGATGCTCAGGAACCCTCTCATTTCCTCGAGTCTCTTCGCTTGTTGCTTCAAGTGTGGCCCATGAGTCTGCAGCATTGGTGTCAACTAGAGGTCTAACAGAAACGCACAACTGTGGACCCCACTTCAAATTTTTCTGGACCAGAATCTACATTTTAACAAGATTCTTAAGTAAAACCACCATGTCTGAAATTTTAATGTGAATAATATCCCTCAGAATCTTGTGCTGCACATTTAATAGTAGAACACATGATCAGATTAGGTAGATGTTATTGGGCACACGAGCATAGTTTTGAGTATTAAGTCTGTAGAGCATCCCTCTTGAATAGAACTGCCTGCGATGATGGCAGTACTACAAATCTGCACCATCGAAATCAAACGGCGCTAGCTGCTCGTGAGCAATGAACACTGTATTAGTCCGAGTTTTACTAGAGAAGCGGATGTAACACAAGATACACAAATGTATAAGAAATTACAAAATTGGCTTAGAATGGTCAGCCACAGAGTCGCATAAGGAAGTGTGCAGAGGGTGTCTTCTTGCTGGAGGCCAAAATGATCCAATCCAAGGTCTGGAGCTCATTGGAGTGTCCTGTGCAAGTCTGCACCAGCAGATGGAAGACTGAAGAGTCTACAACAGAAGGCTGAAGTATCCAAGGCAGAAACCAAAGAGTCTGTGCTGGAAGCCAGGAGCTTGCATCCAAGCCAAAGGTGAAGACTGAAGCTCCTCCGAAGAATGGAACCTCATCCGTCCTTTCTCCTTCCCTTTTATACCATCCAGGTGATGAGCCACCCTAGGGTGGATCCTCTGCACCCTAGGGTGTAGAATTGCTACGCCGATTTAGGTAAGCTTCTCAATGTCTCAAATTGATAATAATCAATCAACTACTACAGCACTTTAGTTACTTTAAATTGTGTTTAAATGTCCACAAGTGGTTGATGGCTACTTTATCGGACAGTACAGGAACAGATGCCTCACAGGGTCCTGGGCATTTAGAATTTAATAGTTACTAATAAAAATTCATCTCCAATTCTCTGATCCCTCTTAGAGAAAGCACATTTAGATAATATGCATGAAATGCCTAATAACCACACCTGCTTCATTTCAACAAATTATCTTCAACTGTTGTCAGTGGAGTGTGCTTGATATTCAAACAACTTCTGCTGTTTGCCAAAGTGGATTCATCTTCACCAAGACGCTAATATAATTTTTCTTAACTCTGATTTGTACAGATCTGGGAATCGTTGGAAATAACACACAGCTTTTGTATAATAACCTTACTGCTTTTAGTTTTGGTACTTAGTTTCCAAAGCTTGCTAGGTTTGTTTCCCTGAATTGTTTTTTAAATTTAGAATAATGCACAGAATACTAAGAAATTTTAAACCATAAATTTTGGATATTACAATGTGTTTATGAAGACTTTTACTATAATGACACTTAAAATTTTGATTTTCAACATGAATTATAAATTATGTTACAGAGTTCACTCGTCTTTCTAATACTTTCCATGTGTTATTCAGTGTAAGTAATATGATCATTGTTTTTGCCAATGTAAATATTTTCAAACATTACAGGTTAGATTCATTCAACAGGTATCATCCGACTGGCATCATTATGAGAATACAGAAGTTAGTGAATGAAGAAAAGACTGGTGGCAACCATTTGAGCAGGAAAATGCGGGGAGGGGTACCTGTATGTGAAGGACCCCTGATCTGACTGGGGTCAGAGCTGAGCCAGAAGCATGACTGCCTCCTTCATGTCCTCCAAACCTCCATTATTCTTCATAATGTTGATCGACATCCATTAGAGTAGAATAAAAACTAAGCGATGAATTGGAAGGTTAATGCCCTGGAATGGAGGGTTGAAGGTTTTCTTATTTCTCTGTCTTGATACTCAACCTCTGATTTAGATCAAGTCCAGAATTGCTTCTGAAAAGCACTGGCAACCTCACATCTCTTCTTTATTTTCTTCTTTTGATTAGTGACTCCTTAATTTTCTATCTCAGGGACAGCACTGTCTCTATAAGCTTATTTAGTTTTATCAAAAGGAACTGTGGAAGATATGAGTACCAGAATTTAAGCAGATTAAAGCACAGTTGTTAAATCCATAAGAAGGCGAGATCTGTGAGTATTAAAGATACCCTGGGGCTGAATGGGAGCTTACTTTAGAAGTGTCATTGCTTTTATACTTTAAGAATTTGTTGTGAGACATTTCTTTTTCATTTTCCATTTAGAAAGTGGGTCATTAAGAATTGTCATTTGCTTAAAAGTTAACCCTACATATTATTATGTGCATTGAAAGGAATAAAGTCAATTTTTAAAGCTGAAGAATATGAAGACTTTAGAAGTGTTCAGAAAAGGATGAAAAATTTAGCACATTCTAGAAGAGATGTGATATGTTTAGCGACTACAAACAATGCGTATTGCTATTGCCCTTGCTCAGAAAAAATATCCTTGTCAAATTCCTTTTGTGAAGACTCTCCCTGCAGTGCTGCAATTGATTTAGCCTCCAAGGTAAGATGAATTTTACAATAGATCAAATCTGATATTAATATCATGGCATTCCCTTTTCTTCTTGTTTTAGATAGTCTGCTTTACACTTAGTATAAATAGCAGGTTAAATAAAAAAATATAGCAAGGATGATGCTTATTTTTAAATCTTTTTTACAGAATCCTGAAGTGAAAGGAAACTGTTTTTTGGTTACCTTGTGAATATTAAGTTAGTACCTCATAGTTGTTATTAACACTTTGTAGAAATAAGCACGTTTATTTAATAAATTTTCATTTCATTTTGTTTAGAATTATTTTAAGCACTTAGATATTCTATAACTTTCTTATGGATAAATAAATTCATAAAAAATTAGCAAATTATAAGACAGAGTGAAGATATACAGAATATCAACCTAAAGAATGAAGTTTTAATAACAAGGAAATCCAGCATTCATTCAAAAAGACTCTGATAAAATTAGAAGAAACTATTTTTTATTCTTCATAACATTAGTCAATATGTACTAGAGTAAAATGGAAACAAAGTGATTTGCTGGAAGATTAGTACATAAATTTTTAAACTTCAGGATGGAAATGTAAATTAAACTTTTTTCTTTCTCAAACACTACTTAAGCCAACTACATTTCTTAGCCTGGACATTTTTTTCTTATGCTTAATATTTGACAAAGGACTCCAATAGCTTTACTTACTGGCTTCATTGATTTCATTGCCAAAAGACACTTTACAAATAGAAATTCCACCCTTAAGGAAAGAAGGAAGAATTTCAAACCCTGAATTTGGGAACTTTGTAAAATTTGTACACAGTTCAATTCCATTACACAGTTTTCCACTTTATACTCAACACTATATTGACATCAAGAATGAATCACCCAATTTGATATTTCTAAGTTTTCCTACACATGGTCAGATCCAAAGAAAAATACCTAAATAGAAACAGAAAAATAACTAAAATTAAATGATCAAAACTCACATAGAATCAAGAGTGAGACTTGAGATTTACTGACGTAAATCACCAGATTCCTGCTCAAACTTCTGCTGCAGCCTGGGTAAACACACAATTTATACTCATGGAAACAATTCTATGAGAAGATATTGATGGAGCCTTAGATAATAATAAGAACATATATTTTGCTAATATAAAACCTAAGCTTGGATGAAATATCTTCCCACTTATATCTTAATGATGAATGAATCAGAAATTTAATCTAAATAGTCTTGGGGAAACATCATGTATTTATCAAATGAATTGTGTGTATTCAGATCTAATATTTTGTCTTACAAATTTCAATATATCTTCTGTTTAGTAGAAGAAACAAGAACTTAATACTTTATTGCAAGCAGCACTTCCAATAAATTTAACCATTCTTGTCCATTTGTGAACAGTTTTACAGTTTTCTAGCTAACCGATGCCACTTTTATGCTTATACAATTTGTCAAGGAGCTAGTTAGGAGAAAAAAATAATTTTCCATCATTACAGTCTTTAGAATTTCATATTTTACACATGAAATTACATCTTTCCTTAGCTTAGAGTTTCTTGGTTAATCTCACTCACATATTAATGATATATCATGCTGCATTTTCAAGTAAGGAAGATAAAGTAGTCTATTAGAACATAATCACTGTTTACTCTCCCATGGCCACAAATACTCATCTTGTCCTGGCCACTGTTGACCACTGACTAAGAGAGCAAAGAGAGTTACTCAGAGTGCACTCAGAGAGTGCAGATCTGATGCCCCTAATGCATTATTCATTAATGTGTTCATTGTTAATGGGCCAGTCCTTTTTCCTAAGCAGTATAATCATAGTGAGCATAAACATACACAAAACACTTATTATGTATGCTGTGAATCATTTTACATATATTCTTAAGAATTAAATTCTGAATCTTTATCATTTTCTACATTAAGGATTCTATTAAGGAGGAGATGGCAAATTTATTCTGGGCGATTAGAGGAGGCTTTGAGAAAGGGGCTATTTAGTTGAGGGACTGAACCCTGTTGGCATCATTTAGGGAAATCTTTGGTGCTGTACAACATGGCAGAAAACTCTGAGACTAGCAAAGGTAGGGAGAGACATTGCCATCTTCAAGTCTGAAAATCAAGGGGAAGGGATCATTTACAGGAATATGGAGGAAGCTGGACATGGAGAAAGAGAGAACTAATGTGACTTTATGGCTTTCACAGAAGAAAGCTACTCAACAGGAAAAAGCAGCTTGGTCAACAGATACTCCTTCCTTATCCTCTACCCCTCTGAACTCTTGCTAGTAACCTTACACTGGAAAATTCCAGGGAAAAGCATATTTCCATTGCAGCAGAAATCAGTCCCCTGGTCACAGGAAGAAGAGCAGAGATGGGATCTGGTGATGCAAGTACAAGGCACCTGTGTAGTCTCCAAACACAGTCTACAGCCAACCCTGGCTTTTGCAACCTCGTCACTTTATCTACTACTTGCTTCATTGCTCACTTTGTTCTGGCCTTTCATATTTTTCTAAATAACTTTCAGAGTTTTTAAACTTTCTAACGCACATGTCTGTAACTTTTTATTCCAGAGTCTAGATTTGGTTGTCTTCCATACTCTATGTTAGGTGTCAATTATCACCTCCTTGAAGAGGTCATATGCCATCCACAATGCCGCTCTCACTTAAGTACTTTATTTTATTTTATTTTATTTATTTAAGAGAACAAAAGACAGAGAAAATAAAAAAAAGCAAAAGACACAAACAACAATAACAACAAACTCAAATCAGTAACAGTAGAGGTTTACAAAACAAGATGATAGGAATTTAACAATGGTTGTGATATTGCATTGTTACTTTCAAAAGGGTTGCTCAGATTACCAGATACAGACGTGTAAAATTTCTCTAATGAGTATTAACTGTTCTTTTCCAAGAACTAATACAATTAGTATAGTCATTTTAGTATAGTCATATATCTTATGTATATACAAACAAATTTATGTCTTTTTCCTTTTCCCTTCCTTCTTTCCTCCTTTCCCCCATCTCAGTTACTTTTCCTCTTTGAGCAGTTCCTCACCTTTAAACAGTATATATTGTAGATTTTTGGATAGTATTTACTCTTTCAGTTTCTAACACTAGGGAGACAATATGGTATTTACACATGTGAGTTTGATTTATTTCACTTATGACTATGATCTCAAATCATGTCCATTTACTTATAAAAGCTTTGATGCAATCTTTCTTTATAGCTGAGTAGTACTCCATTGTATAAAAATACCACATCTTTTTTATCCATTCCTTGATTGATGGGCACTTAGGTTGTTTCCAAGATTTGGCTATTACAAATTGTGCTGCTATAAACATGGGTGCACATATATTGCTGTGGTATGATGTTTTCATTCTTCTGGGAAAATGCCCAGAAGCAGGATAGCTGGGTCAAGTGGAATCTCTAATCCTAGCTTTTTAAAGAACCTCCAGACTGATTTCCACAGTGGTTGCACCAGCCTACACTCCCACCAACAGTGCAGAAGAGTTCCTTTTTCCCTACAATCACTCCAGCATTTATTATTAGTGGATTTCTTGATCCTAGACATTCTTTCTGGAGTGGGATGGAATCTCAGTGTTGTTTTAATTTGCATTTTTTGAATGACCATTGATGTTGAACATTTTTTCATATATTTATTTGCCATTTGTAATTCTTCAGCTGAGAAGAGTGCATTCATCTCAGATGCCCATTTTTGGAGTGGGTCTTCGAATTTTGGGGGCCTGATTTTTTTAATTCTTTATATGTTCTAGATAGAAGTCATTTGTCTGAGGGACAGTTGGTCAAGATATTTTCCCTATTCATGGGTTTTCTTTTCACTCTGTTGAAGATTTTTTTTGACATGCAAAAACTTTTTAATAAGATGAGATCCAGGTTGTTGATTCTGGGAGGTATTTCCTGTGCAGTTTGATTTTTGTTCATGAACTCTCTGCCTACCCCTATGTTCTCAAGATTTCTACCTACTTTGTTTTCCAGAAGATTTAGTGTTTCTGTTTTAATATTTAGATCTTTGATCCATTTTGACTTTAGTTTAGTGCATGGTGATAGACATGGGTCTAGTTTTAGTTTTTGGCATATGGAAAGACAGCTTTTCCAGTACCACTTGTTAAACAGGTTATCTTTTCCAGTGAACATGTTTGGCCCCTTTGTTGAAGATGAGTTGGCTGAGTGTGTTTGTAGTTGTGGCTGTATCTTCTATTCCACTGATCTTCAGGTCTGTTTTTATTTCAGTACCATGCTGATTTTATTTCATTAGCTTCGTAGTATAATTTAAAGTCAGGGATTGTGATGCCTCCTGCCTTCCTTTGTTGCCCAGAATTGCCTTTGCTATTCTAGGTCTTTTCTGGTGCCAGATAAATTTTAGGAAAGATTTCTCTAGATCTGTTAGGTATGCAAGTGGTATTTTGATCGGAATTGTGTTAAATCTGTATAACGATTTTGGGAGAATGGCCATTTTCACAATGTTTGTTCTTCCTCCTGTCCATGCACACAGAATGTCTTTCCATTTTCTGAAATCCTCTTTGATTTGGTTTTTCAGAGTACTGTAATTTTCAAGGCATAGATCTTTTACTTCCTTTGTTAGATTGATTCCTAAGTATTTCATTTTTTTGGATGCTATAGTGAAGGGTATGGTTTCCCTTATTTCTCTCTCAGTGAGTTTGTTGTTTGTGTACAGGATTGCTATTGATTTTTGAGTATTGACCTTGTATCCAGCTATATTACTGAATTTAGTTATTACATCTAGATGTCTTTCAATGGAGTTTTGCAGGTCTTCTATGTAGAGTGTCATATCATCTGAAAATAATGATAATCTAACTTCTTCCTTTCCTATTCTTACTCCTTTCATTTCTCTCTCTTGTCTAATTGCTCTGGCTAATATTCCCCAAACTATATTGAATAGGAGTGGTGATAATGGACATCCTTGTCTTGTTCCTGATTTTAGGTTGAAAGTTTTCAGTTTTTGTCCATTTGGTAAGATGTTGGCTGTTGATTTATCATATATGGATTTTATCAGGTTGTAGTAAAGACCATCTATTCAAATTCTCTGTAGGGGTTTTATCATGAACAATTTTTGGATTTTGTCAAAAGCTTTTTCTGCATCTATTGAGATGATCATGTGATTCTTGTCTTTGGCTCTGCTGATATGGCATATCATATTTATTGATTTGTGTATGTTGAACCAACCCTGAATTCCTGGGATTAATCCCACTTGATAGTGGTGTATAATTTTCTTGATGATTTCATGCATTCTATTTGCCAGTATTTTATTGAGGATTTTTGCATCTATGTTCATTAGGGAGATTGGCCTGTGGTTCCCTTTTTTGGTTGGGTCTTTCTCTGGTTTTGGTATTAGGGTAATACTTGCTTCCAGGAATGAGTTAGGGAGACTTACTTCTCTTCAATTTCCTTGAGGAGTTTGAGGAGTATTGGTATTAAGTCTGACCTAAATTTCTTGTATAATTCAGCAGTGAATCCATCAGGACCTGGGCTTTTCTTTGTTGATAAGTTTTTAATTACATTTTCAATTTCCTTAAATGAAATTGGGTCATTCAGCAGTTTTACATCTTCTTGACTCAGCTTTGGTAATTCATATGTTTCTAGGAATCTGTCCATTTCGTCTATGTTATTGATCCTATGAAAGTAAAGGTTTTCAAAGTAGGTAGTGATGATCTTTTGTATTTCCACAGGGTGCATAGTGATTTTTGCCGTTTTCATTTCTTATTGCAGGGATTTGAGGTTTTTTCTTTCCTCTTTTTGATAAGGTTTGCTAGGGTTGTATCAATTTTGTTTATTCTTTCAAAGAACCAACTTTTCAATTCATTAATTTTTTGTATTGTTTTCTTAGTTTCAATTGCGTTAATTTCTGCTCTGATCTTTATAATGTCCTCCCTCCTTTGGGCTTGACTTGCTCTTCTTTTTCTAGAAGTTTGAGGTGCAGCATTAGGTTGTTTATTTGTGTTCATTCCATTTTCCTGATGTGGGTGTTTATCACTATAAATTTCTCCCTGAGGACTGCTTTCCTTGTGTCCCACAGGTTTCCGGCAAGTTGTATTTGCAGTTTTGTTCTATTGTAGGTATTGTTTAATTTCTTCTTTAATTTCTTCTGTGATCCATTGGTTGCTTAGGAGAGTGTTATTTAATTTTCATGTGTTAATGGGATTCTTGTGAGTTTTTTTATCATTAATTTCCAATTTTATTGCACTGTGATCAGATAATATGCATGGGATTATTTCAATTCCTTTGCATTTACTTAAGCATGTTCTGTGGGCTAATAAATGATCTATTTTAGAGAATGACCCATGTACAGCTGAGAAGAATGTGTTCTGATGTTGGGTGGAACAGTCAATACACATCTACTAGGTCCATTTGTTCACAAGTTTTAATTCAGTTCTGTTATTTCTTCGCTGATTTTTTATTTTGTTTATCTGTCTCTTTGTGACAATGGGGTGTTAAGGTCCCCCATTATAACTGTATTGTTGCTTATTTGATTTTTTATGTCTATTAATATTTGTCCTACATAGCTGGGTGCTCCCATATTTGGTGCATATATATTTATGATTGTAATCTCTTCCTCTTCAAGTTTTCCTCTAATGAGTATGTAGTGACCTTCTTTGTCTCTTTTGATCATTCTTGGTTTGAAGTTCACATTGTCTATGAACAGAATAGCTACCTCTGCTTTTTTCTGGGTTCCCATTGCGTGGAGTATTGTTTTCCATCCTTTGACTTTTAGTGTATAAATTTCCTTTTGAGTTAAATGTGTTTCTTGTACACAGCATATTGTTAGATTTTATTTCTTAATCCACTCTGCCAGCCTGTTTCTTTTTATTGGTGAGTTGAGACCATTTACATTGGTGGATATAACTGATATGTACTCACTTATCCCTGTGATGTTATCTTTCTGTTGTTGGTTTTCTGCTTTTTCTGTTTAGTTGTTTGCCATGGTTAGTGGTTTCCTTCTGCTGTTTTCTTGGAATTATAGTTATCTTTGGCTCTTTTGAGAGTATCTTTCAGTACTCTTTGTAATATTGGTTTGGTGGTTATGAATTTCTTCAGTTGTTCTCTGTTGTGGAAGTATCTTATTTCTCCATCAGTTTTCAAAGATAGCTTTGCAGGGTACATCAATCTGGGTTGAAAGTTGTTTTCTTTTTTTTTTTTGCAACACCAGGGATTGAGCTCATGATCTTGCGCTTGCCAGGCAGGCGCTTATGCCACTGAGCTAAATACCAGGCCTGAAAGTTGTTTTCTTTCAGGACTTGAGATACTTCACTCCAAGTTCTTCTTGACTTGAAGGTTTGTGTTGAGAAGTCTGCTGTGATTCTGACAGGCTTTCCTTCATAGGTGACCTGTTTCTTTTCTCTGACAGCTTTTAGTATTCTGTTCTTGTGCTGAATCTCTGATATCCTAATTATTATATGTGAGGATTTATTTTGGTTATGGCTAATTGAGTTTCTATATGCCTCACTTATCTGTATATCAGATTCTTTTCCATGTTTGAAAAATTTTCTGCTATTACTTCTGTAAATAGTCTTTGTATTTCATTTGTGTTGACCCCTGCTTTTACACTGACACCTATTAGTCTTATATTATTTCTCTTTGCATCATCTTGCAGCTGTTGAATTGCTGTTTCATGGTTCCTTGTTATTTTTAAAAGATCTTTTCTTTTATGTTCATAAGCTTCCATCCTATCTTCAAGGTCCAAGAGTCTATCTTCAGCTTCATTCAAGTGGTTTTGCCAGCATTCAATGGAATTTTAAATTTCCTGAATATCCCTTTGAATCTGTTTCATGCATTCTAATTCTGTATTATATTGTTCACTCAAGGTTTCCATCATTTTCTTATGTTCCTCTATTTTTTAATCTAGATATTCTTTAGATACACTCAACATTTCTTTCATAATGTTTGTCATTTCTTTTTTTACCTGAGAGATTATTTCTGATCTGATTTTCTTGACTTCAGTTGCTATCATTTCAGAAAGTTCAGTTGTCTTCCATTTCCAGTGTCTTCCATTTCAGTATCTCCGGGGTTTATTCTTGGTGGGTTGGAGGACTGAGACTGCATCTTGCTCTTTCATTTTGTCATTTTTCTCTGGGACCCCTGTGACTGGCCAGGCACCCTTCTGGTAGATTGTATTGATATGCTGTGCTAGGTAGAGTTTCAATCCTCCTATGTCCCTGTAGCTAGTTGGGGCACACCCCCCAAACTATGGCATGGGAAACTTGTGCTCTGTGACCTGTGAGGATGGCTGGGTGCTTCCTGATAGATTGTACTGGGTTTCACTGAGACACTGGATTAGGCAGAGCATGCAGCTAGCAGGGATGCACACCCAGAGTGTGTCACCAGGGCCTTGCACCTGGCTGGGTGGAACTCAGAACCTGCAGGACCCAGGCAGCTAGCCGAGATGCATGCCCAGAGTGTGGCTTGGGGGCCTTGCACCTGCCTGGGTGGAGTTCAGAACCTCCAGGACCCAGGCAGCTAGTCTGGACACACCCCTGGATTGTCTCACTTAAATACTTTTTAATATAACAATCTTTTTATTTTACTTACATATCATGAAAATTATCTTGTTTACTTCTTTGTTTATTGGAATCTAAATTTGCCGGGCAAGGGCTTGCATATATTTTTGATCACTGTATCTCAAGTGTTTAGAACAGTTCCTGGCATGTACAGCCAATTCACAAATTTTAACAATGATCCATCTACAAGTAAATCGATATTCTTAACTTTGCAGATGAAGTCTTGCAGGTGTGCCTAAGACTATTCAATTAGTAAGCGATAAGGCTAAAAACAAGCATAGATATTCTTAACTCCATCATGAGATCTGAACCACTAAGTTATACTGCCTCTTAAAAGGTTAACGGGAAAGACACTACATCCTTGTTTGTGGCCTGTCAGGCTTAATGAAGCTTTAAAGGATGACTAACTTGCAAACAAGGGAACAGTTTAGCAATATAGAAGATTCTGAGTCAATGAAAGTAGCAGATTAGAGAGGAGAATTTAGAATTCTTAACTTCCGCTCTGTAAATCTGTATAATGGTTGTTTCAGAATATGCCTTGGGATGGTAAACATCTTCCAATCCACCATATTTCATACAGAAAGCAACTTCTGTTCTACACTGCTTTTCATGATAGTTGAGCAAAAACAGAAACAGCTTGCTCGCTGAGATGTTAGCTGTTCTGATTTAAGAAAAATGAAAAAAAATGTAAAGTTAGTCTCTGTTGAAAAGGTACAATTTATATCCTTGCCTCATTTTGTATTTCAATGAAGCTCATTTCTTCCCCTTCTTCTCTTGCTTTTTGAATCAGATCCAGTTGGAATGCAGCGAATAATGTCACTCCTGGTCAAAAATAGACATTTTTACATTTACGTAATCATTTTCACTATTCTTCTCTGGCTTTTGTTTCACAAAATGAAAACAAAGACTGATAAAGATGTTGGCATGAGAGGTGGAAGTGGGAGGTAGCAGGGAGGAGAGAGGAGAATAGGGAAGCGCACGCATTTTAAGCATTCATGGTGATATTGTTTCCACAATTTCCTTTTATATATAAGGCTGCTGGACAACCCTTCTGTTAGGTGCCTTTTTTCCTATAAAACATTTCTCACTCACATCTGCAGCTCCTTGTTGTACAAAAAGCTGTGTGCAGCGGGGGAGATAAACACCGCCTTAATTATCAGAATTTCTTACCTTGACATTTCCTCTAACGATGATTTCATAATGTCATTAAACACAGGATGGTTAAAATAATATATTTATTATTTTCATACATCAAAGTCTTCAAAAGACAAAATAAAAACAAGTTTTGTTTAAAGACCTTAATTCCCTTTTATTTGTAATTCTACTATAGCGTGATACCTCATTCAGTGAGTGTTTCAATGAGCAGATTTTGACTTTTAGGCTGAAGAAAGAAGAAACAGAGAACAAAAACAGGTTGGTAGTTTCAGTGTTGCTTTCCCCATAGGATTAAAACAGAGGAGACTTCTAATATGCTGGCTCAGGTAAGCTAGGTTCCTTTCTACTGGTTGCTATGAATCTACTTTTTTTTTAATTGGTTCCTTTCAGAGACATTTATCTGTGGCATCCAAAATGAGTAACTCCATTCAGATCTGGTCTGGTCTGCTAGGGTCTAGAGCAGGAGGCTTGTGCAAAACGATAGGTTTTTATAAATTTTATTCAACATAGTGATGCTGAAAAGAGTATTGGGCCAAGATATAGGACAGCCTAAAAGGTCACACAGCGTATTTAACAGCTCACAGTGCTGTTTTGTTGAAGTGAAATCTGGCATTGAGCACATCGTTGTCAGTCTTGTCATGAAGGGCCAGCTAATGCTGAACCCCGAATTGAAATGATCATAAGTGGTCCATTACTGTGTTTGACTGTTACTTTTATTTTTTTTTTTAATTCCAAGGTGGATTGGGAATTAAAGACATCATGAATTTAGAAGTTACACACATATCATCTCAAGAAAAGAGACTCAAAAGAGCTTTAGGAAAATGAGTTACCACGACAGGCTTTAAAGATTTAAGATATTGTTGCTTCTGTGCTATGTGGTTTGTTGCTGGAGTCTGCCATCAAAGCTATTCCACAGAGTTTTCAGAGACAACATTCATGATGCGTATTGGCTTAATTTTAAATGCAGCCATTTTTGGGGGCAGTGTTTGTTGTGCACCCTGAGTCTCTGTGTCCACGTAATTTAGTGGGGCCTCTGGATAATACTGCAGGCGACCACCGAAGCTACTTCATGGCTGTCTTTGCAAACATTGCTCACAAGCCTGAATAGAACGCTGCTGTTCAAAAGGGGAAGCTTGCAACCTGCATCAAGCACTGCCTCATACTCCTGATGAGTTCTACAGTTCAGCACAAGGTGTTTGAGGCTGCAAAGTTAGAATCTGCTAGCCCATTTGAGAAATGGAGATGTCCATAGTCAATACAAAGCCAATTCAAGTCCTAATTAAATTTATCAGGTGGTAGCAGTAGGTGTACGAATGAAAACAATGGATCAGAGGCAAAAGTTAGGGAAAGTACAACACAAAAGACTTATTTTAGGAGTAGGGGGAGCAGTGAAAAGTTCAGCAGAATTTGTATCAGCTCATTTCTTAATTTTTGGAGTCTGAGTATGTGGAAGAGCTTGTGGTACTGAGGGGATAATCCATATATTCTCACTCTTTTTCAACTCTGTTTTCCTTTCCCAGCATTTTTATTCTTGAAGCCCCTTGTAATTACAGCAGAATCAATGCCTGGAAAATGTGGTAGGGAGAGCTCTAAAATCTAGGTTATCCTTGTTTTGCAAGTTAAGGAATAGAGCATAGACAAGTTAATATACTTGCTGTACTTCTCATTAAGTGACAGAGGCGATTTCAGTATTTGTGTGACTTCAGAGCCTATATTTTAAACCCCAACATTTTTTGCCCATCCTACTAATATAGTTCATATAATCATATCCTACCTGCTCACTGTCCCAAGGTTAAGGGAAATATGTGAAAAATTGAAAGCTACTTATCATTCTTCTTAATCATTGTATTAGAATAAAGATAACCCACATATATCTGGCAGAGATGAGCTCTGGGAGAGGTGAGGTTCACCAGGGCGGGACTGGGAAGAGTCGTGAAAGCATTGGCAGTCATGACCTTGGCAATACAGGAGACTTCCCTGTGCAACCCGTACTGGATGGATCACTCCAAAGCCCAGTATGTGATCTGCTGCCTGCCGGAAATGTCTCATTTCCTTAGGAAGAAAATGGGTCTGAGCTCATTAGCGTTTGAGCTACTCACATTTACAACCTGTATGAGTACAATGATGATCGAGGTATGGATGTTATATGGTAAATCCTGATGGAAAAATTCATCAAGACTAAGTATATAATTTATGGAGAGCTCTTAAAAATCCCAGAAGTAAATTCCCAACAATCATAATATTGCTATATAATGAGAACGATAAATTGCCCAATGACCAGAGTATCATGGTATTATGGTTATAGGGAAATTAAACACATAATCATTTTGGCATGGAATTTAGTTATATTTCTACCTTTGTCTCTCAGCTCTACATTAATTATAGTCAATTATATTTGGTGGTACTTGAGATTTTGTGATTTTTTTTTCAGTTCTCTGATTTCTATTGAAAGTCTACAGCTTTGACGCATTCTTGAAACAACTTTAATAAAGCGACATATTTTGTTCCCTGTTTAATAAAATAAAACCTGCAGGATGCCTTATTTTTAGAGATGTCTGATGAACTATCCCTCTCAGTGAGCTGAGAGAAAAAGCAATGGATTTTTTTATGAGCTCAAGGATGCAAAGTACCAAAGTATAATTCACTGTTCTTTATGCGACTTTTTCACAACATCCTGTTTTCCCTTCTCTATTTCTTTTGAATAATTTTCACAGTTCTTGGTGTGGTGCTAATCAGTTTAGCCTGTGAAATCTAGGATGGAACAAAGTACATTACTGGTGCAGGGAGATGAGCCTTTTATTTTTAAGTAATATAGCATGGTTACTTGACACCATTTTTCCATTTAAAAAGAACTGAAATTTACCAAAATTCTTAATAAACAATAGTTTTTATTGCTTTCCTAATTTAATATATTATAGTAGTGCTAACTAACATAAGTTAATATTAATATGTACTACATATTAAAACTAAATATAAATGTTTCTCAATTTTAACGTGCAGTTTTAGTTGTATGTGTTTTATTATTATGTATATGTGAGACACTATTAGAAATAGCTTAGTCTTAACTTTGCAAATACCCAGCCTATGATCTGAGCAATACCTTGAAGAATGTTACAACAGGAAAGCTTGAGTAAATGGCAGTCAGAAACACATTACCTTCACCTGTGTGGTTATTGTAATTACATACAGCATTTTGTGGTTGTATTCATATCCATTTCAAATTTTGCTTTCATCATAATAATTAATTATGGCATAGCTGTTCAAATTCTACCAATATAAGGGAAGCTGAGACTTTTATCTGCAGCACAGTCATTTCCTTAAGACCAATACACAACACATGAGTGTTAAATTAAGGGGAGTACTTTCAAGACCTCTGTTGCCATCACTTTTGGCTTTACTTTGGGAGTTCACAAATTATTATAGAGTAAGATTCTATAACCTTGGTAAACATTCTTTTAGTATAAGCAGTATGTTTTATACAATTAAAAATTAATTCTCCTCATTTTAAAAGTTTGTTAAACAAATTATATTGAGAAAGTTGGTATAGTTTATCTTTTACATATGATTGAAAGGCAATTTAATAAGCCCCTCAAAAATAAACATATTTAATTATACTTTCCTTTTTCTGGAAGTAGAGTATGTTTTCTGGTGAACTCATAATAAGAACATTAGATAAGAGCATTTAAAAATTTTTTTTCATTTACAAAGACTTCTCTGATTATTACCAATAGGAGTGAGGGTACCTAAAATGTAAGTAGCTCTTACTCTAAAATTTTGATTGAACTTATTTAATAAAAACTTGTTAAAAACATGTAAGATCCTGGGGAAGTTATTTAAAAACTAGATTTGTACTGATTGAAAGGTCAAGTCTCTCAAAATATACTTGAAACTTCAGTTCTATCAGGAAACAGGTGGTCTCAACTTGTGTGAAATTTTTAGGTTCTCTTGTTAGCTAGAGATAAATTTTTTATTTAATGCCCAGAAAAGCAAACAGCTTAAGTGACATTTAAAGCAGACAGTATCAAAAAGAGAAAAATTATAAACTCCTCTGACCTCTCTCGTGAGAAGTCATCAAAATCCATATTCTTTGTCAAGCTAGAGAAAGAAATAAGAAATATTTGGGTGCAGTGGAGGGAAAACTATAGATTTCAAAAAGAAGAAATTTTTTTGTTTTGTTTTGTTTTATGTGGCACCGGGGATTGAACTCATGACCTCATGCTTGCCAGCCAGGCACTTAGGTCACTGAGCTAGATCCCCGGCAAAAGAGGAAAATTGGAAACTTTACTCAGGTATATGTATTTCCAGGTCAAGATTCTTGAACCTTAGGAAGTTCAACTTTGGTATAATGACTTGAACTTTCCAAATTTGATCTTAGTGGCTTTGCAAGATAAACCTTGAGTGACTTCAATGGTACTCAAAGGCTTCTTGTGATCATGACAGATTTGATTTACTTGCACTTTCCAAACCAAATTCTATTTTTTACTGAGGTGTAAAGCAAATTTGGCTCCTGTTTTTGATAATGATATCATGACAAGGGTATAGCTTTGATGTTAATATCTTGCTTGACCCCATGAGACTTGTTGTATCATTGTCTCCACCTTTAGATGGCAAAGTGCATGATCATGGGGATTAAATAACACACCCAGGGCTGTGTAACTAGGAAGACTCAGAGCTGGGAGTTCAGTCCATGTGACCTAGGCTCATATTCTTCAGCGTTCTCTGTAAACGGTGAAATGGTGCTGAGTCATGGAATCATATGTATTTTGTTTGCTATTATGAACAATTTTTAATGCTTGAAAATGCCTTGAAAGTTTTTGAATACTTGAATAGAAGTATGTAATCTGTTGATATATTTAGAAACAAACTATCACTCTTAAGACTTGATTCTGATATATTGTCCTTCCTGTTTAGAACACAATTTTAGTTACAAATATTCTGACCAATGTGTGTGATGGCCTTCTCTGTCTTTGACTGATTATCTAGCTTATCTGTCGGTTGCTAAAAGGAATTTAAAAATCTGTAACTCTGATTATAGATTTGTCTATGTTGTCCTTTAATTCTGTCAGCTTCCACTTTTGAATGTTGGTGCTTTCTTACTAAAAACATGCACAAATTTTTAATGTGCTTTTGATGAACTGATCTTTTTATTTTTGTAATAGTTTATCACCAATAACTGTTGAATTGAAATCTTTGTTTTAAAGTTGTTAATATAGCTACTTCATTATTGTTATTATTGTTTACATGGAATTTCTTCTTTCCATATATTCTCAATATAGGTGTATCTGCACATTTATAGGGTTTTTTGTAACTGAGTTTAGATGAATCCAACTTTTTTCATTCTGGTAATATCCTCCTTTTAATTGAACTATGATTCCCTCATGTCTAGTTGAATTATTGATATGCTTGATCTTGGGAATGCCATTTTATTATTTGCTTTTTTAAATTCATCTTTGGTTTTCATTGTCTATTTTTCTTGTTTTTTAAAAGTGTCAGAAGTCAAGCCGGGCGTGGTGGCTCACGCCTGTAATCCCAGCACTTGAGAGGCTGAGACAGGCGGATCATTGTGAGTTCGAGACCAGCCTGGGCTACAAAGTGAGCTCAAGGCCAGCCTGAACAGCATAGTGAAACCCTGTCTCAAAAATAGGGCTGGGGATCTAGCTCAGCAGTCTAAGCGCCTTCCCTGCAAGTGCAAGGTCATGAGTTCAATCCCCGCTGTCGCAAAAAAAAAAAAAGTATCAGAAGTCTATTTTATTTTTCTTGATTACTCCTTAACTATATATCTGTGCCACTTTCTCAGAGATTGAATGAAGGCTTACAATCTATACTCTTTAACTTCTAGTGGGCCATTTACAATTTGTATTACTTTATATGTAAGGCAGAGACTTTGAAACTATATAGGTTCATATTCTTCCCTAGCTTTTATGTGATATTTGTTATACACATTGCATTTTTATAGATTATAAATCACACAAGAAAATAACTTGATGCTTGGTTTAAACAATTATATATATCATTAAAAGTTAAGAGAAACAAAACAAAGCAAAATGCTTTCATTTACCCATTTACCATTTCTCATGTCAGTCAACTTTCTGTCTCTGACAAAAAAAAAAAAGAAAATTTAGGAGGAAAGATTTATGTTGGCTCATGGTTTTAGAGGTTTCAATCCATAGTTGGTGGCTACTGTTGATGAAGTTACAGAGAGAGAGGGAAAGAAGGAGAGAGAAGTGTGAGGTCTTAGTATCTTCTTAAAAGGCTTCAAAGGCACTCTTACAGTTACTTACTATGCTTACTTTCTAAAATTTCCACCTCCAAATAGCGTCTGCTATGGTTGATACATTGTGTCAACTTAAGCAGTTTAGAAGTTAGCTGAGAGACTCAGCAGGGAGCCAGGGTTCTTACTTTGTAAATATCCTCATCCTGTGCAAAGGAGGGCAAGGACATTTTGTGAGTGCCACACCTGCCTTGGAGTAGGGGTGGCCTACTACAATGTAAGGGATGGAGAAGAGGGTTGCGTTTGCTCCTCTTGAACTGGCTGCTGCCTTGAAGAGTTGCCCTTGTGCCATGCCATCCTGCCTTGGAGCCAGCTGATTATGGACTGAAATCTCCAGAAACTGTAAGCTAAATAAACCTTTCCTTGCTTCACTTTAGGTGTCGGGTGTTTTGTCCCAGCAAGAGAAAAGTAACCAAGACATCACCACTCTGGACATCAATCCTATAACACATGGCTTTTTGGGAACATTTGAGATCAACATCATAATACCCATGTTCTTCATTCTTTTCTATTTTTGCATTTTCATATGTTATCCTTTTTTTTTAGAGTTAAAAGTCTTATCATTTCTCGTGTTAATGAATCTGCTGGTGGCATTTTTTTTTTACTTTTACATGAAAATGTTTCTACTATTCTTTTATTATGCTCTTAAAATCATTTTATTTAGGTGTGATAACACACAAAAAGCTGCAGAAATTTAAAATAGACTTTTTATGTTGGAGGTAATTGCACAACTGTGAAACCATCAAATCACCTTCAGTATCAGTTCCGTGAACGTATTCATCACCTTTGTTCTTTACTATCCAGTCCCTTTTTGTGAGAAGAGTGTGTAAGACCTATTCTCTTAGCAAATTGTTAATCACAGGCTCCATGTTGTACAATAGAGCTATTTATTATGGGCTCCATGTTGTACAACAGAATTATTTATCCCATATAATCGAAACTGTGAATCCCTCGATAAACAATGGCTCATATCTCCCTACTCCAGCCCTTCCAGTACCATTCTACATTTTTGTTCCTATATGTTTAACTACTTCAGATTCACTTGTGAGAGCATACAGCATTTGTCTTTCTGTGTATGGCTTATTTCACTTAATATAATATTCTTCAGGTTCATTCATGTTGTCAAAAATAACAGGATTTTCTTTTTTTAATGTCTGCCTTTATTTTTGAAATGTATTCTAACTATTCTTACTGGATGTAGAGTTATGGTTTTTGGGCTTTTTCTTATCAGCACTTCAAAGATTTCATTCTACTCACTTTGTGCCTCCATATTTCCTTGTCATTGAATTCCTCTTATTATCTATGTAGTGCATTACTTTCCTATCTGCCTTCAAAATTATTTTTATTCAACTCATTAATTGTGAAGTGCCTTAGTAGGGCTTTATTCATTTTAATGTACTTGGTACTCACTAAATGTCTTGAAAAATAAAATAATAAGTAATGAAACTTGTACCCAATTACAGAAGATGATAAACACTTGGGAAATAATGTCACAATAAATAATTATAAAAGCCTACCTTTATTTGACTTCAAGTTTTGTAAAACTTACTCATATCAATAAGCTTCTGAGCCTTAAATTCTCACTGAAAACAAAGGTTGGAATAAGGTATGTATAAATAAAACAAAAAATACATTAAAAGAAGTCAGATATGAAAAAAATTTCCTCAGAAAATAATGTAAATAACTTCCTTACCAACTACTGATGCATCATGAATGAGAATTTTCTGATTAGCAGAGTCATGGAGCCTCAAGACTGACCTTAGCTTTCCAGGTTTTCTTGACAAAAAAGCTGAGTTTCTTGATTTCCACTAGAATACCTTCCAAATGGCAATTCCTGTTCAGGTTTATTACTATCTCTGATGACAACTTCACTATCAAACTTAAGAGGTTTGTTTCAAACTCTCACCTGTTTCCCAATTTCAGATATTCTCATTGTGCTATTTATTGTCATAGTAAATACATGAGCAATACTACCATCACTGTCTTGTTCTAATGCTTCTTATATATATGGAAGATTCTTGGTAGGGTGCTAAATTAGATTTTAAAAGGTCAATTATAAGACTTCCTAAATTCTCCTTTCTAAATTTTCTCTAAGTTTCATCACTGACTCAACTAATTTGGAGTATATAATCAGGCATTCCAAGTATATGACTGGTCCAGAAAAACTGACATTGATTTAAATTGTTTTAATAATAACCATTCTTACACAAAAGAGAGCATGTAATATTGTTCTTCCGCTTAAAGGAAATTTCACAGCCAGCATTGATGGTATTTTCTGAAGCTAGCTTTAAAATTTATGACATTTTGGCAACTAGAACATTGTGATATTTGTTGTTCTGGAAATATATAACAAGATGAATGTCACCAAACCACCAGTATTCCCCCAAGTCAGAGCACTTTTTAGCACTCTATGTAAGACTGTCCTTGTCATTTTCATCTTTCAGTCAAAGCTTTTACCCTCACTGAACCAATTAACCAGTTTTCAAAGTTTAAAAAATGTCTTCGTAACATATTTAAAGGTAATGGGCATCACTAGCTGTCTGAATTCTGATAAATAAACTATTTTTTTTCTTAAAAATGAATTAGTCTCTCAGGAATGACATCAACAAAAAGAATGTCTCCGTATCTGGCGGTTCCAGGAAATCATAATATACCAAGAGGCTAAAACTACCACACAAAGAATTCAAATTCAAAAACAGTGGATGAGATATAAGCCTCTTCTGAGGAGTCTAAAACGGAAACACCACTTCCCAAGGTAACTGTTTATTATTTGGAAACATGATTTAAAATTAAGACAATGTATACAATAAAATTTATTTTACTATATTAAAGATGAAGTTACACGCAACTTGTTGGCTCCCATGCTTATTTAATGGCAACTTTCTCTTTTGTAAGTCTATGATATCTTTTTTATAGCTTTATAGCCAGCTATTATGAAAACATCGAGTGCTAAACTTGAAATTCAAAGGGTTTTGTTGAGAGAAGGAAGGAGTTGGTGAAGTAAATAACCATGCCGTCTCAATGTTTTCTATCCTGGAGGTTTATCTAGTTCCAGTTATCCCAGTAATTTTGTGTTCCAATCAGAACGGGTCATGGGAATGAAAATGGCCACTGATGTGGTTTAGAGGAGCCTCGGCATTTTTATTATTTCAAGAACTGCGTGGGGACCAGGGTGCTGGGCTTAGCCTTCTTCTTCAGCACAGGGCTTCCTCCCACTGAAAACATAGAATTAAATCAAGTTCTTGGAAAGATGTTTGGGATAGGGTTGCAAGAGAAAGACACCCGGTTAAATTTGTATTTCCAATAAACGATGAAGACTATGCTCCAAATAGTCCATGGGATATATTTATCTTAAGTATCATGTTTATCAGTTTATTTGAAATTCACATTCCACATCCTTCTCTACCTTAATTCGTGCTGACCCACTCTGGGCTGAAGATGTCCCAGTGCTGGGCCAATCTTGATTCTATTATAGTCGATGTGGTGAGGGTGATATGATCTACTGGGTATAGACACTGGTTCAACCCATTCAGTTATTTCTAGTAGTAATTTCAAATTCTTTGCCCTTTATTTTTAAAGCTTGTGTATATGGATTTTTGACTAATCACATTTTTCCTATAATGAAAGACAGGTACTAATGTGTGATAATGAGGAACAGAGCAATACATAGAAAAATTCTCTATTTCTGAAAAGGAGTTGCCATAATAGAGAAATACTCAAGTAGTAAACAGTATAGGAACCATTGCAAAAGAAAAAAAAAATATTGTCGGAGGATCAGCAGGGGGCACTAAGATACCACAGGAAAAATGTAGCCCTGTAATGTTCATAAATTATTTTTCTCTTACTTTAACTTCAAATTGATAACACTATAAGCTCTGTGCTTTTTTATCTTTATTATAGCTGATAGTGTATCTTCTTTTTAGCCCTCAAAGTGTAGGTGCACTTAACAGAGTTTTTGATCTACCAATTTTTTAAAAAAAGTTTTTGCTCCTTATCTGCATTCATGTTTGCTTCTCATTCAGCATGCACATGCAGTGCCATTTTTTTCCTTTTGACAAACATAGAGTAATTAGGATTTTTCACAGACAAGTGATTACCTAATAAATGACCTTCTGCAGGCAGCTCTATTAACATGGAGCAAAAGGATGCTTACTGTAAGCAGTGGCCAAGAAGAAGGTGCAGAGAGAAGACAAGCTCTGCATAACCAGCAACTTCTTCAGCTCTAAGGATAATGAAGGCATTTACTGAACTAGTGGATCTGCACTAAAAATAATTATAAGCCTGACAGGACTTTAAACTATAAACACAAATTATGATTGGCTGTTGCAACAGTTCATTAATTCAATGGAAGTCCAAGGGTAAGGTAATAATGCTTATATTCACATGGGACTTGGCAAATAGGGAAAAAACACAAATAAATAGACTAAGAAATAAAAAGGATACAGATTAATTTTCATATGTCTTCTCTGATTCTGT
Source organism: Cuniculus paca (assembly GCA_004365215.1). Lineage (NCBI taxonomy): Eukaryota > Metazoa > Chordata > Mammalia > Rodentia > Cuniculidae > Cuniculus > Cuniculus paca. The sequence continues at coordinate 28,552 of RJWT010002948.1, forward strand.
TAACAGTTAAAGGGTGAAAAAATTATGAGCTCTAAGTGTGATCTCTTTGAAGTATATTGTTGTGAAGGTATAATTTTTTATGAAGCAAATTGCTGTAGGATTTGTTGAACAGGACATTGCATATAGTCATATACTTTTGTGTGTTCCTTTATTTCTATGTACTTTTTACTTTAAAAATATAACTTGAAAATACAGTTTCCTTTGGGTTTATCCAAGATACCCGGTTTTAGGTAACTTGTAGATTCTTGGTGAATGATCTTAGATCCTAAAAATTTAAACGTGGGCAAACTTAATGCTTTGTTAATGTCAGATAGTCCTTTAATCTTACACAGGAGATAAGGTAAATACAGAATGTCGCTAAGAAAGCTTTCTGAACAGAAGGAATCTGTTCACCACTATTACTGAACTGGTGATATGTTCCAAATTTCTTGATTACAATCTAGTCTTTGTCTATTTTCTTTCTCTTTCTCTTTATATTTTGTTGATGTACTGTTTAAAATTGACAAGTAAATGTAAAACATGGTGTTTTGGAATATGTAAACATTGTGGAATGGCTAAATCAAGTTAATTGACATATGAATTATCTCATATACTTGAAATATTTTGTTGTGAGAAACTTAAAATCACCATTTAGTGATCTTCAAGCATATAATCCATTGTTATTAGCTACAGTTATCATATTGTACAATACGTATCTTGGACTTATTCTTCTTATCTACCTTAAATTTTGTGTCATTTGAGCAACACTCCCACTCCCACCCCCAACCCTAATATGACTTTCAACTTCTGTGATTTCAACTTTCATAGATTGTGCTTGCATGCAATCTGGCATCGTTTGTCTTTCTGTGTTTGGCTTGTTTCAGTTCATGTCCTCCAGGTTTATTGATGTTGGCATACATGACAGGACTGCTTCTTTTTGCAAGACTGAAAAGTATTCCATGCATGAGTGTTCCATGCTTTCTTTATCCATCTGTGATGGACACTGATTCCATATCTTGTTTATTATTAATAAGCAGCATAAACATTGATGTGTAGACAACTTTTGACATAGTGATTTCCTTTCTTTTGGATGCCTACACAGTAATGGGATTACTAGATCATATTTTAATTCTATTTTCAATTTTGTGAAAACGTCCATACTGTTTTCTACAGTGGCTGCACCAATTTACAATACAGCGTGTAAATGCTTCATTTTCTCCACTAACACTGTGAAAACTTTTTTTTTTTTTTTTTGGTCAACATCCAGTCCTCTTGCTTTCTGACAATAGTCATTCTAACAGCTATGAAATGCTATTTCATTGCAGTATTAAATTGCATTTCTGTCATTGTATTAGCATGCTTTCCCATGGCCGGACACAATATTTGACACTCACAGTTTACAACAGGGAAGACTTAATTGGCTTACGTTTTCAGTCTAATATCAGTTAACTTCAAAGCAGAAACATCCTGAGGGAAGGATGTGAAAGGAAAAAGCTGCTCAGTTCATTGTAGCTGGGAAACTGAGCAGCTGAACAGTACCAAGAGCAATGAGTGGGCAAAAAATCCAAAGCCACACCTTCATGTCTCACCCAGACCTACCCAAAAGCATGCTTTTCTAGTTTAGTAGGCATTTCTTAATGTAATTAAGTTGGCATATCAGGATTAATGTTTACAATCCATCTCTTGTCTACTTCACTTTCAAATACTTCTTAAAATCATACTTATTGTCTAAAAGTCAATTGATAAATGTTTGAGTATGTTTCTAGACTCTTTCTTCTTTTTCATTATTATAGTTTTATAGTATAGCTTGACATCAGGTAAAGAGATGCCGTCAGTTTTGTTCTTTTGTCTAAGCTTGCTTTGGTTTTTCCAAATCTTTTTGGTTTCATATGGATTCTAGGATGCTTATTCTATTTCTGGACAAGTGTTATTAGAATTTTGACAGGGGTTGCTATGAATCTGTAGATCACACTGGATAGTATGGACATTTTGGAGTTATTAATTTTTCAATCTACGGACATAGGATAGCTTTCTGTTTACTTACATCTTTACCGTTCTCATTAATATTTATAGTTTTCATTGTATGTCTTTTTAGTTCTTAATGAAATTTTTTTCAAAAGTTTTTTGTAGGTATTCTAAATGGGATTGTTTTCTTGGTTTCTTTTTCAGATGGCTCATTATTAGTGTATAGAAATGATACACTAACTTTGTGTGTTAATTTTGTGCTCTAAGCTTGAACAGATTCCACAGATTTTTCTTTTTGGTGGAATTTTTAGGGTTTTCTATATTCAAGATCATGTAATCTACATCAGGGACAGTTTAAACTTCTAGTTTCCTTTAGTCTTTTTTAGAAAATCATCTTAACCATTTCATATCATTTGGTGGGAGACGTTAATTCACTTATGTTCCAAATTATTATTTATGATAGGCAAGCACTTTTATCATTTTGTTAATTGTATTCTGGTTGTGTATGGATTCTTTGTTCCTTTACTCACGTTTCACTCTTGTCTTTTGTGAATAGGTGGTTTTCTCTAGCCGTATGCCTTGATTCTTCACTTATCTTTTATGTATCTTAAAACATGTTAAAGTATAACAAATGGTATTAAGCTGAGAACAAATTAACTTTGCATTAACATTTGTACTCATTACTTCAATCCTATGCATTTTAATTTCTTAATGTTACAATTTACATCTTTCTGTACTGTGTAATTTTTAATAAATGATTGTAGGTATTGCTATTTTTAATAGTTTTGGCTCCATAATAAAGATATGAGTGATTTATATACCATTATTACATTACTTAAGCATTCTTAATTTGTTTCTGTGGGTACTTTTACCAGTGGGTTTTACATGTTCTTCTTTAATTGAATTTTTATTGGTGCATGTTTATAGTACATAATGATTACGTTCTTTGTGAGGAGTTACATAACACAATACTTTAACACAATACATAACACAATTCTTTCTTCACGTTTTCCCTCCTTCCTCATACTGTGTACTGTTAGTTTAGCCTAGAGAATTGCCTTTAGAATTTCTCAGTAAGCCAGGTCTCATGGTGATGTGCTTCCTCAGCTTTTGTTTCTTAGGGAAGTCTACCTCTCATTTCTGAAGGACAGCTTTGCTGGGTATAATATTCTTGAATGGGAGTGGTTTTTCCTTTAGTCCTTTATATATACAGTCCTATTCTCTCCTGGGTTGAAAGTGTCTGATGAAAAATTGGCCACAAGCCTTATTGGTTCTACCTTATAAGTAACTTGCCTCTTTTCTCTTATTGGTTTTCAGTTCCATTTTCTGTTTTTGGTTTTGTACAATTGACTATAATATGTATTGCAGTAGTCATATTTGGATTGAATCTTGAGACTAGTGACTCTCCTGTACTTCAATATTTATCTTTCCATGGATTTGGAAAATTTTCTGCTTTTATTTATTTTTAAAATAATCTTTTTCCTCTTTTCCTCCTCCTTCTTGAATCCTTGTAGTTGAAGTAGTTGTTCATTCAAAGCTTCGCCACAAATCATACATAGTATTTTCATTCTTCTCATTGTTTTTCTTCTCTGATTATATGTTTTCAAATAATCTGCCTTTGAATTCAGTTTCCTTTGTTTAATCAGTTTTGTTATTGATACTCTATAGCAATTTGTCCCTTATTTCATTGTATTTTTCAGCTTCAGAATTTGTTTAATATATAAATATATAATATTATAAAGTTCATTATAAAATATATTCTTTTCTTTTCTTTTCTTTTCTTCCTTCTTTCCTTTCTTTCCTTGAAGTTCTTCCTTTCTTGAAGTTCACTGTGATTTCTTGAAGGCTTGAATTCTTTGTCAAGTAGTGCACACCTTTCCATTTTTTAGTTAGCCACTGAGAAATTAATACATTCTTTTGGTGGTGTTATGTTTCCTTTGTTTTTCACATTTCTTATTGTACTACTTTGAAGTCTGTATATTTGAGGAAGTAGGGATTAATTTAATTCTTCACAGACTGACTTTGTGAAAGCCATTCATTAGTCAGCCTCTCTAGAGAGTCTAGGAAGACCATTAGCAAACTCTTTTTGGAAATCTACCATTGCCCAGGCTGGTACCAGGATGAATAGGTTGGCAGGTCATCTTCAGGGTTGGGCCTGGAGTTTGGATCCACTAACTTGTGGTTGTTGATTCATTCTGCAGAACTGGTATGAAGCTGGTATACATAGAAGCCAGTCTGAAGCCTGGGTCCACATAGGTTACCCTCTAACTGATGTGGATTTAAAGTCTGAATCTATAAGAGCCTCAGTTCGGTGGGACTTACCTGGTACAGGAGTCTCCTGATGTGGGACTGGTGCCTAAGTTCTCTGAAGTCTAGTGCCATGGGGTCTAGCTGGAGACTGGGACCACTACACTAAAGGCTGGTTGCACAACAGGTCTTAGGTCTATGAAGGTTGGCCTGTGTTATTTGACTGGGTTTGCTACTGTACTTTTTTTTTTTGCTGCACCAGGGATTGAACTCATGACCTTGCGCTTGCCAGGCAGGCACTTAGGCCACTGAGCTAGATCCCCAGCCCTTGTCTTTTTGAGACAGGGTCTCACTATGCTGTTCAGGCTGGCCTTGAGCTCACTTTGTAGCCCAGGCTGGTCTCGAACTCGCAATGATCCTCAGTCTCAGCCTGCTACTGTACTTTTTGAAGCATGCCATATATATGTATATATATAATTATTTTGGGCAACTTGATAACAGTATGATCCTTGATACTGAAAAAAGGTAAGGATTTCCATAAGATTCCACATGCATTTTGTAAGTATTCCTGAAACTTATTAATAGAGTATGTTTTCCAAAAATTCACAGGAATTGCATCTTATTCTATTCAGGTTTCTATGATAAAAAGCTATCAATTGGATGACTTACAAACAGTAGAAATTTGTTTTTTAGTTATTGAAGCCTCAATGTCTAAAATTAAGGTAGTGCCCAGGGAAGGTGTGTTTCCTGATTCATAGATATTGACTTGTTACTACATCCTTTCATGGTAGAAAAGAAAGGCAGTTTGCTTGGACCTTTTTCAAACAAAGGAACTGTTGTAGTCAGGGTTTACAAGGAAAACAATTTAATACAGGACACATAATTTATAGAATTATTTTATAATAGTTGCCCAAAGAGTCAAACTCAAAAAGTGCAGGAAATACGTCCACACACTAAGGACCCAAAGAATCCAGTTAAGGGCCTGGATCCTATGGCAATGTCTTGCATGAGGCTGGCTGAAGACCTAGAGCCCATGACAGTGCTTCCCACGAGTCCAATTGGAGGCTTAGCATTCATGACAGTGACTCATGCCAGTCTGTTTCACGGATCTGCACTGGGAAGACCTGAAGGTTAGCAGTGGAAGGTAGAAAGTCTGTGCCAGCAGGATGAAGGATCTGTGCCAACAGGCTGAGGGCTCTGTACTGGAGCCAGGAAGCGACCAAAGTAAGGATCAGAGCTCCCCCCAAAAGTACCACACCCATCCTCAGCGACGACAAGGTCCTGAGCTCCTCCAACGATGAGAACAAGCGAGTTCATATCAGGAAGCCAGCATGACAAGCTTTTCCAGGAGACTGAACAGCACACCATCTTCCCCTCCAGAGCCAGGAAGTGATGCTGGAAAAAGTAAGTGCCAGTGCTCCCCCAAAGTGAACCACAGCCATTCTCAGAGACAACAAGGTTCCGAGCTCCTCTGACAATGAGAACAGCTAAGTTCATATCAGGAAAGAAGCTCAACAAGCTCCTCTAGGAGAGCCAATGGCAACAGGAGAACCAACAACACCCCTTCTTCCTCTCCAGTTCTCCTTTTTATATCATTGGCAACAATGCTCAGGTGGGCCATCTGCAGCCAGCACCATGCTGATTCAGTTCAGCGGGGTGTAACAAGTTGACCACCAGTTTTCAATGCACCGCAGGAACCAACTCCATTTATGGCGAGGGGCGGAGTCTGCTCTTCTGTAATCAGTTCCCAAAGCCATCATCTCTTAAGGGCATCACCTTGAGGATTAGGTTTCCAGCATATGAATTTTTAGGGCACAAATATTCAGATTACAGAAAGTAGATTTCCAGAATCATTAAAAGTGGTTCAAGGGAATAAACACACCAGTTAATTGATTTCTTTGTTAGTACAATTGCAAATTGTTTCCAGAGAAATCACTGGAAAAAATGTGTACGATATCTAATAACAGAGAGGTGCTACTCAGTAAGACTGTTTGGCTCCGTGTCAGGACACCTGAGAATAACACACAGTCAGGGATGAACATTTCAGCTCAACACTTGAAGCACATTTCCTCCTCAATAGCAATTTTGAGTCGTGTGCCTTGTTTGCATTTGGCTGACTGTGCCAATTCAGTCCATGCCCACCCCTTTCTCTTCAATATAATTAAATCAATTTTATTATGCTGAGTCTGTGATGACTCAGTGTGACTGTGTTAGCAGCCGTTGGAAATGGTTTGTTCACTACATTTCATGCTGGTTTTCTTTCTATTAACAAAAATGGAATTTTTCAGGCTTCATTACAAGATTAAATTTCTGATAGAATTAAAGATTGTTGATCCCTTCCAGGCGATTTTCCTCTCAGGAACCACCACCCTGAGCACAAGAGTTCCCAACTGCTGTTTCTCCAGGGATACATTTTTCTCTGCTCACAGGGAATAAAAGCATCACAGTATATCACTAAACTTGGCAAAGGAGGTAAACATGTGAATTATTTGAAACAAATGAAAAGAAACCTTCCAGAATATAGCACATACAAGCTAATGACATGAACTGGAATGCTAGGGACGTGGTTGTTTGAGATTTCTACAAAATTTTACAAGATGCTTTCCAACTTCATAAAACAATGATTTGGGTTCTCTTTTTGGGTATTGAAGATTCAGGTAAACTTCCTTTTGAATGACCTAGTGATTGCTTGCCTCTATATTGCAAAAAGTCTTTCAGAAACACTAAAGCATTGCTTATTTGTTTTTAGAATGCATGTTGAGGGGTCAGTCCATTTTTGTCACAGTTTGTCAAGGGATTCAGGAGCCTGTGGTTAACAGATACAGATTCTAATAAGACAAGAATGCGAACTGGGACTTATTTTCCGCAGGTCTGATTAAAGTACTATATTGGTTTTGACATAGTCTTTTTTTTTTTTTTTCTTTTTGAGACAAGGTCTTGCTATACAGTTCAAGCTGGCCTTGAGCTCACTTTGTAGCCCAGGCTGGTCCCGAACTCACAACAATCCTCCTGCCTCAGCCTCTCGAGTGCTTACAGGTGTGTGCCACCACACCGGGCTAATGTTCTTTATGGTAGATTGAAGAAAGTAGTTAAGTTCAAGAAAATGCTTTGAGAATTCATGAATAAAAACATATTTGGGGTAGAGACATATTTAACCCAATCAAAAGTGAGTTGATAATTTCAAAAACTGTTAATATCTAAAATTCTACCTTTAATGAATTAATTTTCTCAAGAAGCTTAAACTACATATCTAAGAAGATCCCTATGTTGTGTCTCCCTGTGTTCATCCCTGTTCTCTTCATTTTTTCATTTCTGCTAAGGAAAGAGTTACTATGTTAGGGAAAGGAAAATTTGATTGATACTCAGCTTGTGTATTGACTTTACACACAATACCTCATGAAGTTCTTATGGAGCCTATAATTTAGGTGGGACATGAAGTTGGAATGACCAAGATGCTTGATCAAAGTTACATGGTAGTGAGTTATAAAAATGAAATTTGAATTTAGGTCTGTCCAATGTCAAAATGCACAGTACATATTTCCCCTACATTACACTTCTTAAGTTGTATTCTACAGAATAAGAAATCCTTTACAAGTAAAAGTAGTTCACAAAATAAAGATTACTTTCATTTAAGAAACTTTTTAAAATTAAAAATCCCACAAGACCTAGGATCGTGTTTCAAAGAATCAGAACAATAACAGTGCATGGAAAGGGCTTCAAGTGGGTCTTTTTGACAATAAACACATAGTAGATATGAGGTGACAATTTTGTTACAGGAAGCTGAGATAGTTAGAATTATTATAGGCAGTCAGATAGGGCCAGGTCCTCCAAGGAGCCAATGCAAAAACCTAGATACCTTGCAACTGTAAAGGAGAGAAACACCTCCTGCTGTTGGCCGGACCCGGGACAACAGATCAAACAAATGCACTCACTCTCTGGGGACTGATATTCTAAATGGGTCTGTAGCTCCCTGAGGAAGCCAGGAGTCACCTGTCTCGACCCCCTAAGGAAAGAGTCACTGCTCCTTAAACATGCTCGCTGGCTACGTGACTCGCTTCCCTATTTGTCCCGGACTTAATCAATTTTACCTGAGCAATTAACCTTATTGGTTAACCACAGTTCTGTCCCACCTTATGCCCACCTTAGGAATTCCCATTCTTCCCCACCTTGGACCTGTCTACTCTATAAAAAGTCCCTAAAAATGACAGAGTCTCTGGCAACCCACTTGGGACCCCTTCTGTCTCTCTGACAGAGGCTTTCTTTCTTTCTTCCAGTAAATATATTCTGCTCTTAACCTTCGTTGCTCCTAAAATTCATTCTTCGGTTTTAGAGAACACGAACTCATGCCAGACGTAGTGGGTTGGGAGTTTCATTCCCCTGTATCAATTTCAGTCCTACTTTTTGGCTTTGTTCCTTCACTTTGTTTTGTGGTCTGACTTTCTCTGTTGTAAGTTAGTAAAGTCATGTGATTTTAGAAAGACACAGACATTGAAAAAGAGCTGTAGAGCGAATATTTTTGGGACAATGATGAAGAGTGGTGACTGAGTGATTACAAAATGTTCCCAATTCTTCACTTCTTTATCATGAACTTTGCAGTGGGACTTTGCAGCTTTTCTGTCTGGACCAGTTTCCCATCTTCTTGCATTTAGGTTAGCCATTAGTTGTTTTGTGCAAAAGAACATAGTGGGATTGTACCAGGCCACTTCTAGGTGTAGGCATCAGGAAGTCTTACAAGTTCCTACTCTCACCACCCCTCCCCCTGTCCAGATGCTATGAGCAAAATGTAGACCAAGCTGCTTGACATTATGAGCATCACATTATCCCTTTTCACCCTGCAGGCACCAGACATGAGAGTGGGGCCACTTTTCAAGAGCCAACTCCCAGCTGATCAGGACACATGGAAGTTAGCCCAGTTGAGAGTGAGGAAGCATTACCATTTCAGCAGAATCATCCAACCAACCTGCAGATACCTGAGCAATACATGGCTATTGCTTCAAGTCACTTATTTCTGAGACTGCTTGTTAAACAGCAATAGTTAAATGACAATGAGTGCTCGGGAGCAGGACAACTGAGCATTGTATGAAGTAGCAGGAAAGTAGAGTGACTCTCTGGAAAGCATGGAGAGGAAACAACGATTTAGGACAGGAATCTAAGGAGCAGGTGAGCTGGAAATTTATTTCAGTTAACTACTGTGTATGTGCATCAATTCTGAAGACTATGACAATAAAAAATGTGTATGCACATTTAAATTGGTAAACAAAGAAATACCTAACGTTCAATAGAAAATGCCCTGCGATACTAGTAGTTGACACAATATTTAGCTTTCCCCTTGACTGAGAAGAGAAAACACTGCTTCCATGTTATTGGTTTTTAAGTGGTCTGGCTTTAAGCTTCCTGTTATTTCCTGCCATAAGTTGTTTGAAATGGTTGAATAAAGTAAATCATTCTGTTTTGGTGTATGAGCTTTATGTTACTACTCTCTTTTTAGCTGAAATGAGCAGTGGAAAATAGCATTTCTGTGAAGTTAGTCTTTTAAAATATGCACTACTGTTCCAAACAGCAAGCTAATTTTCGAGTTCATCAGATGCGTATTTATATGGTGAGTGTATCTGTCACATAAACATTTTGTCAATCACCACCTTCCTTCTGTTCTGACACAGTATGCTGGAGCACCATCTAAAATGCGATGAATATCGTGCCC
>RJWT010002949.1:0-38417 GCA_004365215.1 Cuniculus paca
GGGGGACAGAGAAAAGACAGGACCAAGGTCCCAGGGGTGGGCTGAGGAGAGGGGTCCCGGGGGGAGTCCAACCGGCCCTAGGTAAAGAAGGGACGAGCAACTTGGGGCTGATCTGTCTCGAACCCATGGACAGAACTCAGGGCTGCGGGGACCCAGTGAAGTCCCTGTCCTCTCCCCTGGACCCGCAACCGGACGGAGCCCGGAGGACCCGAGACCACGCCGCGTCCCCGCCGCCAGGTGCGTCCCGCGCACTCAGAGAAGACGTGGGCACCGGGGACCTGCTCCTCTTGCCCGTCCCTTCTGCTGTCCCGGGAAAGCTTCCCGCCCCTCAGTCTGCAGGCATCGGGGCCACTGGGGGGAGGGGAAGCGCCCCTGAGCTTGCGGGGAGGGGCTCAGCCGGCTCCGCATCTGGCGCGGGGGAAGGAGTAAGGGAGCAGTTGGGCAGGTTAGTAAGGTGGAGGTGGAGTTAAATGAGAGGCTGGAGGGCCAGAGGGCTCATCCGAGACTTCATCCTTTGTGTGTCAGACCAACTAAAGTTAACCTGGGAGAGGGTGCCAGTCCCTTTCCGGGGCTCCAGGTCACCTCTCCTTCCTTGCTGCCTGGAGCAGGGACTGAGAAGTTAGAGGAAGTGGCTGCTCTTGGCCCTGAGGGTGAACAGCCCATCCTGGCTACCTTCCACAGGAAACCTGACCTGGGGGACAGAACAGGAAGGAAGCAGGTGGGTGTGGGGCCAGGAAGGAGAAAGGGTGGCACAGGACATCTGAAGGGAGGGTGGTGAGGGTACAGGGCTGGGAAACACTGTAACTGTTCCGGGGCCAAACCTGGGCCCAACCAAGAGTCTGGCCAGAGGTTTGGTGACTGCCCTCCTGTGCCAGCTGCCGTTAACTGGCCCAACTCTGAGGCCTCCTCCTAAAGCTTCCTGAAGCCTTCTGCTGTGATCTTGGGGGTGTTCATTAATCAGGTTCAACTGTAAAATGGGATAATGGAAACTATTGCATAGAATTATTGTAAGAATGGACCATATTATGTAAGAGTCTAGAGTAGTCTCTGGCAGAGTATACAAGTTTGCTGTGATTAATTTTACCCCAAGTGTGTGTGTATCTGCTCAGAGCTTGGCTCTGTCCCGTCTGGTTTCTTCTGTCTTCCACTAGCACGTGAGCTCCTGGGGTACACAGTTCATGTCTTCTCTACTCTGGCAGTCACTTGCCATCCCCAGGATACTGTGGTCCTGTCAGGACTTGAGGAAAGCTTTAGAAACCAAGATTATCCTGTGAAATTGCACTATAAGGGCTGAGGACACAGCTCACAGGAGCGCTCGCCTAACATGTGCAGGGTCCTGGGGTTAAGTCCCAGCATAGCAAAAGAGAAACAAATGCTTCTCTTGATAGAAGCCAGAACCTTTCTGTCCTTGGGGAGCTTGTGGAATAGGGGAGGAGCTGAGAGAGATGCAGAGAGCAAAGAGAAAGAGCAGGTGTGAAATCTTGGGCACTGGTTGCTCCTGTGGAGCTCAAGGGACTGGTGTGGGTCAGATAGGCTGGGGCGAGGGACTCCTTAGCCAGCCCCAACCTGCAGAGCTGGAAATGTGGCCTGCTACGGAGGAGGGAGGGGTGAGGAGCAGCCTTGTTGGGTCCGGGTGCACAGAGGAATGGCAGCTTCCGGGGTGAAGGCTGGTGGGGTAAGGAGGAAAGGTAGCCTCCTTAGTCTCACCAGAAAGGCAAAATGCCCTAGCTGCCTCCCTCTCTGGCCTAATCATGGGAGACCGCAGACTTCGAATTTCAAGAGCTGTAGCTAAGAGGCTCAGCCTTGATGTCTGGCTCTGCCACTTACTGTTTTTGGGTTTGCCATTTGTGCTCATAGATCCTCAGTTTGGCCATCTGTAAAATGGGGACGATGGCCCCTGAGTCCCCTGGCTGTTGGCCAGAGACACCGTAAAGCACTTAGCAGTGCCTAGCACAATGGGAGGCCCGGTGAATGGAGGTGTTCGTACTGTTTCGGGGCAGACTTGGCCACCAGTGTCGGTGTTGAACTCTGGCTGGTTTGACCCAGAGGACAGTCCTATCTCCAGGGAGCTGTGTCCACCAGTCCACTCAGACAGTGACTCAGGCCAGCTGCCAGAGGAAGACCCCGAGGATACATCTGCTCAGGTAGTAACGTGCTGCCCTTCCTGAGACCACCAGGCGCTTGGGCCTGTGACCTGCCTCCCTTTCCCATCTGGGAAGCAGTTTGCCTTGTGTCCAAGTTCCTGTGGCCCTTTTCAGGACTTCCTGTCCCCACAGACCCCTCAACACATGGGGCTTTAGCTTTAAACTCATTGATATGAATCCACTTTACCTCTCCTAAGGGTTCTTTGTTGTTAAAATGAACAGAGGGGGTTTGGCTCCAGGAGAGAAGGTGGGTAGCTTCACATAGAAGGTTTGGGGGTTCCCTCCAGGCCCACCACAGATGCAGAAGTCCGCCTGCTGCCCTTGAGCTCAGTGAGGACCTGGAAGGCATAGTGTCTGCACTGCGAGCAGAGGGGCTGAGGAGCTGCTGTAGATTGGAGGGGGGCAATAAGGGAGGAAAGGGGAAGGAAGAGGAAACCATAGCTCCTCTTCCCCTTCTGCCGTCTCCCTTCAGGTTCCTGCAGCTCCAAGCATGTACCCACCTCAGCAGGACACCAGCCTGTCCCCCAGCTGGCCTGGGGTTTGGACCCTCCTGCAGCAGCTCCCTCCACAGGACAGCGATGTGCGCTCCCTGCCCAACTTCCCTCTATGTACAATGGGAAGGGCCTTGGTCCCGGTCAGGTGACATGGATTTAAGGCTCAGCCCTGCCACTTGCTGGGGGAAGTCACTCCTCTGGGCCCAGTTCTCACATCCATATGATGGCCCGGGAGCATCTGCTCTGCCCATCAAAGCTTGCTTCAGGAGCCAATGGGAAATGGACACAGAGGATCTGAGATCAATAACGGAATGGACAAACACAGAGCATGGTTGCTTCAGATTTATTGAGGCCCTGTGTGTCCCAGCCTAAAGGCCAACAGCTCAGTTGGGGAGGAAGATGGGAGCATGAGAGATCACTAGAGAAAACACCTAGGCAGAAAGTGACGGGGCAGTGCTGAGGGCTCCTAGGGGTGGTGGGGGAGACTGAGGCCAGCTTTACCCCTCTCCTGTATCTATGCTGTTTTCTCACGCGCTCGCACCACCTCTCCACCCAGTAACTAAGCCTTTCAGAATTTTCCAGTCAAGCTTCTCTGCCTTGCCTGCGGGGCTGTCCCTGTCACAGCGGAGGCCTCTTTCTGCAGGAGCGCTACTGCCTGGCCCTGGGGGAGGAGGAGCTGGCCGAGCTGCGACTCTTCTGTGCCCAGCGGAAGCAGAAGGCCCTGGGACAGGGGGTAGCCCACTTGGTACCCCCCGAGTTTGAAGGACACACCTGTGAGAAGGTGTGTGGTCCTTTGTCTGCCAAGCCTGCCCTTTCCCCTACTCCTTGTCCTCTCACTTCTGCCAAAGGGGCAGCTCCTAGGGCTCTGAGGATTTGGCAAATGTCGGGAACAAAGGGGGACCAAGTTTGGTGGTCTTGGAGACTGCAGTGGCAATGGGCGTCCACAGTACAAGAGAACAGGGTGGGGTTGCGAGGGAAGAGCCAGGAGGGTGGTCAGGACTCAGACCAGCCCCACACCTGGCCCAGCAGTGCAGGCAGCAGCTGAAGCCAGGAGAAGTCGGCGTGTTTGCAGCCCCTGAGGGCAAGCAGCGCTGCTGGCACCAGCACTGCTTTGCCTGCCAGGCCTGTGGCCAGGTCCTGATGCACCTCATCTACTTCTACCACGATGGGCATGTCTACTGTGGCCGTCATCATGCTGAACTGCTGCGGCCGCGCTGCCCAGCTTGTGATCAGGTAGAGCCTCAAGGGGTAGGGCAGGGGGGACTGCCCACGGCCCACTGTGGGAGGTGGCAGGCCACCACCCTCCTGAGCTAGTCTCTCCCAGTAAGTGGGGAAGGGAGCATAGAAATCAGCCAGGACCATCCTGTTCTCTACCTCCCGACTGGAGCACTGGGCATGTGGGACTTGCTGCTTTTATATGTGCCATCCCCCACAAGCAAAACCTCTCACATCTTAGGTCTGGAGCTGGGGTTCTTGGACAGGAGTTCACCTCAGTATGCTGAAAACTCAGTGCGGCGCCTGAGCATGCTGGAAAGACCCTTAAGGTCTGCATGAGCGGTAGCACGGAGTTTTGGGGCTGGGATTCAAGAGCAGGGCTCCGACTTCCGGTGTGCCACCTGCTAGTTCAGGGAACCTGAATAAGCCACTACGGAGGTCACATGGGAACATCTGTGGATACGCTTCAGCGTGAACTCGTGAGGCGGGGTATCGGATGGATAAATGAGGGAAGGAATGAATGAACCGCGACACTCCCTGTCCCTCCCCCAGCTGATCTTCTCCCAGTGCTACACCGAGGCAGAGGGAAGGCACTGGCACGAGAACCACTTCTGCTGCCAAGACTGCGCCGGGCCCCTGGCCGGGGGACACTATGCCCTGCCAGGGGGCAGCCCTTGCTGCCCCAGCTGTTTCAACAGCCGCTATCCAGACGCGGGCCGGAGCCCACAGCGGGCAACCGAGGAGTGGGCGTCCCGAGGTAAGGAAGCAGAAGATGCGGATCACGGCGAGAGGGCGGCGGCTGGCGCGGGGCTTGAGGGGCTTCTCCTGAGTAGGGGCCCCCATTCCCGTCCCCCGCGGGCCCATCCCTCCAACAGCAGCCCCGACCTCCCCACGAACCTCATATCCACTCCCAGGGCCTCCCGAGCCTACTCGGCGATAGGGTCGGGTGGCGGCGCCGGGGGGCAGGGAAGCGCACGGGGCTCGGGGACTGAAACCCGCGCTTCTGTCCCCGGTCCGGTACAGGGGCGCCCGGACCCGACCACAGCGGAGGGAGCGCCCCCGCCCCGGCGAGCGCTGTGGTTCAAATGCCCCGCGGCAGCCCGGACACGCCGAGAGGGCCAAGCCGCCCGGATGCGTCCCGGGACCCCGAGGAGAGCACCCCCTGCCCCACCTGCTCCTCGTCCTCGGACTCAGAACCTGAGGGCTTCTTCCTAGGCCAACGACTTCTCCGGCCCCGGAAGATCCCGGAGCACAGCGCCGCCCCGGGGAAGCACTGCTCTGTCTGCTAGCGGCGCGGCGCAGCCCGACAGCGCGGGTGGCGGGTGGGCGATCGAGCCTAAACGCAACCGGGGCACCCTGGGGGAGGCGGCGAGGTGGCAAACGTCAGCGCCGCGCGTCCTGTGACTGCTGGAGACTTTTCGGGGAGCCCAGTTCCCCGAAGCTGCGCTTCCCTGCGGGCCGGCCCACCTCCACAGGCTCCCTGCTCCGGAGCCAAGGAAATGATTACTCAGCGTGGGTGACGGCGGGCGGCGACGGAACCGGCGGCCTGGAGGTACCCGGAGGTGGACCAGAGGCAGGGGACGGGCAAGCCGGGTCGCGCTCCTCCCCGCGCGGAGCTCGCGGGCGCGCCGGCGGATTGGCCGCTGCGAAGCACCCTGTGCCGGCGGCGGAAGTGCCGCACCGGAAGTGCGTCGTTTGGGTGCGCGGCGGTGGGGCGTCGCGTGAAGTCTGTGCGGAGAGCTGAGGTGCTGGTATGGCTTCCAGCGGGGTCCCGGTGGGTGTTGCCAGCTCGGCAAACGATACCCCCGAAATTCCGGACAACGTGGGAGATTGGCTCCGGGGCGTCTACCGCTTTGCCACCGATAGGAATGACTTCCGGAGGTAAACGAGCCCGGGAGCTTGGTCCCCCTGGCCGTCGTGTGGACCCCCTCCCCCAGTATTCCCCTTCGTGGCGAGGCTGGCGTCCCTGGGTGAGTGCGTGGCTGGTGCCAACAGAGTGCCCCCTTCCTGGCTCCTGATGCGCTTTGCAGAGGTTCTTGACCCGGAAAATTCCCCTGTGGCAAAGTCGGTATGTCACGTGGCTTTGTAGAGAATGTCGCCCGAACCTGGGAGATCCGGGAGGAGGAGGCCCCAACACAAACAGGCCTTTCAGCGCTGAACGAAGGCTTAGTTGGCACTGGCGTTTGATTCTACGCTTATTAGTTTGAGGAGTTAACCTCAAATTCCCATGCGGGTACTGGGTAACGTGCCCAGCAACCATTTATGGTCGCCTCGGAAGTGATGATAGGTGGTGATGGGAAGTGTTTCCCTAGATTTTTCATTAACCATACAAGTGACTGAGGTTAATGAAATAATTCTGTGCCCAGGAACTTGATCCTCAATTTGGGACTGTTCGCTGCAGGAGTTTGGCTGGCCAGGAACTTGAGTGACATTGATCTAATGGCACCTCAGCCAGGGGTGTAGCCCAGTAGGTAAGCACCTAACCACTTATCTGCCTGTCTCAGGAGTTCTTGGGGCTGAGAGAAGCAAGAATTTATGTCAACCATTCCACAAAACAGAGGAAGGAGACTTGATGTAAAAACTCTTGGCTCTCCTGTATTTCTAGATGTTCAGGAGATTTAAATTTTGTTAGCAACTTTGTGCCATTTCTAATGCCATCTGTTGTCATCTGATTGCAGACAAATGAAATTCTTACACTGTGCCCAAACCTCCCAAAACCAGAACCTACAGTCAGCGACCAGCACAGGATATGCCGTGATGGCAGCTGAAGTCGATTCACAGGGGCCCTTCCTCTTCTCTTCCCTCCTTGAACGGCATCCTCTGCTTAGCTGCTGGCCTCAGCTAGTGTTGCCTCTGTTCTGTAAAGTTCTGTACATAGCCTGTTTCTGTAGGGGGCAATCATTGCTGTGTCCTAAGGAGCACTAATGGTGCTTTAACGAATATTTGAAATAAAGACTGTACACAAAGACAGCATTTTATTCTTTTAATAAGAAACTTCTGCTTACAAAACAAGGTGTAAAAAGTCAAGATTTACAAAAATCATAAAAACATGATTTATATTTCACACTGGAAAGACAGGAACAAGGGCCAACATGGACTGTAATGGAGGTGGTTTGCCTCATTTTAAACGAAAAAAACAAGTAGACTGGGACCACCCACACTACATTGACACAGACATAACAGGAAGGTTATTCTTGAGGAATGTCTATCGTTGACCAGTAAAGGGGCAGAAGCCATTTGGTGTTGCATAGCGTTTTAGTGCACCAGGTGGGTTTTCCAGGCGCCAGAGAGGCATCATTGCTGGAAAAGAAAGAGGCGTGGTGGCAGAAAGAGGACCGTGATGTGTAGGTGGAGCAAGCTGGAAGCAAGCATGGCAGGGGACACTAAAGTGACACTGCTGAGGAAGCTGCTTCCTTCTTCACACGGAGAAATGTTTCTGACCCTAAAATCTACAGTCATGCCACCGGGCAAGGGTGTGGGGCTCTTTGGAGATGGAATAAAGAACTGGCATGGAAAGCTCATGTGGCCATACAAAGGGGTGGAAATATAAAAGGTTCTTCGCAATAATTTTTCTTTAGTCAATTTACTAGCATTTAGAAATTTACTGTTTTTATGGGCCAAGTCTCCTATGGACTGTGTAGCATTAAGGACACAAATCTGAAAGGTAATCAGTATAACTGGACCTTAGTGGCTTAACTGTCACAGTTGACATGTGGTGTCTGACAGTTTATTCACTAAAGGTAAACAGGCCAGAACACTCTTGATCCTTCTGGCATAAATCTGAGTAAGAAAGCTGAGTGAGGGTGGGGGTGTTGTTCAGTGACAGTGTATGCTCTGCATACCCAAGGCCCTGGGTTTCACTCCCAGCACCAGGAGAAGAAAAGAGTAAAAGCTCTTTGAGAATGATTATTTTTATATATATTTAAAAAAAAAAAGCACCATTCTTTTGTGAATTTTTTTTCTTTTTTTAGTTTGAGACAGGGTCTTGCTGTGTAGTTTAGGCTGGCCTTGAACTCATTATGATGCAGCCCAGGTTGACCTCAAACTCTCAGCCATTCTCCTGTCTCAGCTTCCTGAGTGCTGGGATTACAAGGATGTGCCACCACACCCCATTCTCTTTTGAATATCAAAAGATACATCTTGTCTGATGAGTAACGAATTATGAGCTTCAGCCTTGGGGGTGGCTTAATGTGAAAACCAGGACCCTGTAGAGTCTATGTTCTGGGATCCCAGATACTCTGCAAGGTTTATGTCTTAACTGACTATTAAGATGAAGAATGGTGACATGCATGAGAGCAAGACTCAGGTTTGAAACCATCACAGCCAAGTAGTGACCAGAAAGAGATATTTTTAAGCCATCACATAGGTACTAAACCCTGTCTGGCTGACATCAGGTCACTGCCAAGACAAAAAATGCCAGCATCTCCTGATCCTTCTAGGAATGAGTTATATCCTTAATTTCCTACCTAATGTCATAACTGTGTGTGTTTCTATTTGATTAAAAATTTCTAAAGTTGAAAATCAAAATCCAGCAAGAACTAAGACATGGTAGTTTCCAAAAGCATAATTTAAACTTCACTCAAATTTTATTTTATTTTAATTTTTTTGAGACAGGGTCTTGCTATGTAGTCCAGGTTGGCCTTGAATTTATGGTGATTCTCCTGCCTCGGCC
The DNA here is from genome assembly GCA_004365215.1 of Cuniculus paca. Lineage (NCBI taxonomy): Eukaryota > Metazoa > Chordata > Mammalia > Rodentia > Cuniculidae > Cuniculus > Cuniculus paca. The sequence goes on from RJWT010002949.1 coordinate 8,526, forward strand.
TCCAAAGTGGCATGCGCCACCATGCCCAGCTGTCTGCTCAAAAAAAAAATTTTTTTTTTTTGGTACCAGGGATTGAACTCACAACCTTGCATTTACCAGGTAGGCACTTGAGCCACTGAGCTAAATCCCTGGCCCTATTCTTTTTTATTTATTATTATTATTTTTTCTTTTTTTTTGTCTTGAGACAGGGTTTTGCTATGCAGTTCAGGCTGGCCTTGAGCTCACTTTGTAGCCCAGGGTGGTCTTGAACTTGCAACAATCCTCCTGCCTCAGCCTTCTGATTACAGGCGTGTACTACCATGCCCAGCTTTTACTCAAAATGCAATGTTTAGTTTCAAGTACTTGTATTTACTCTTGGGCAGTTTTTAAAGCCATAATGCTGGTTGGGTAAAGTTTCATTTAAACTGGCTTACTTCCTCAGACTGATAACAATTCAGTAAATAAAGCAACCACATCTACAATTTAAAAATAATTTTTTAAAATTTTTATATATATTTTTTGAGACAGGGTTTCACTTTAGCCCAGGCAGACCTCAGACTTGTGCTCCTTCTCCTGCCTCAGCCTGAGTTCCTGGAGGACAGTAATTCTGTGAAAGTGCTGGCTTTCATCTTTGCCAATACATTTTCATGGGAAGTTCATTTTAAATCCAGTCACAGTTTTCAGCCCTACCTAGTTAACACAAAACCCTTCAAAAAATCTCTGGCTAGTTGGATTTTATTTGTGTGTGTGTGTGTGTGTGTGTGTGTGTGTGTGTGTGTGTGTGTGTAATGTGTGATGCTGGACAATGAACAAGGGCCTCACATACGCTAAGCAAGCATGCGACTGCTAAGCTGCATCCCCTCAACCCATAGGATTCTAAATGAAACACCAACATATAAGTACAGAAAGAGCCCACAAAGATGACGGCTTGCTTCAGTGCTGTAGTAGTTATCATGCAATAAGAATGCAGGCTGGAGGACATAAAGGATAAAGCCACAGCCCTAGACCAAGCAAGTGGTTATTAAATGTGTAAGATACAAACTGACCTCACAGTCCTGTTTAGAAGGCGCTTTCTTAGTGCTGATTTTAAAAAGAATCTGAATGACCTAGCATACTTACTGGGTAAAAAAATTAAGTAGCAATAAGAAGTTTTACCCCAGAGACAGAACTCTCCACTTAAAGAGTCCAGTAACCAGGCTGAGAGCCAGTTATCAAGTGTGCTTAGAAAAGTGAACTTTGGTGAAGTCTCATGAGCTCAGTGGAAACTTAGGTTTGGATGGATAAAAGAACAGGCTGTGCACAGCCCTGCAGTGAGCTGCCTGGGCCTTAGGCCTTCTGCAGCCAGTCAGACCAGCCCAAGTCAGCGCCTGCCCTGGGAAGGGGCACAGAGAGCTGGCGAGGGGCTTCTCTTTTCTGCCATTCCTTTTGCATATTACACAGTGCACTGGCTTGCCTGATGATGGGAAGGTTCACAGAGGGGATTGTTTCTACACTGCTTCCTGATACCTTGTGCAAAAGAACTTAGAACCAATGAAGGGACCACTTTGTTTGACTTCTACTGTAAGCTGCCCAGCATCAGTCGTTTTGATAAAACTAAAAGGCCTTTTTTATCATTTGTGCTCTCCAACCAGCTGGAAAAGCAACCCTTCCACTCCTAAGCTATAACCCTAGACAGGGACACAGTACATGTTAGGAAGGGGTAGCCTTCCAGCCTGATGTGAAAAGGCCAGCGCTGATGCTTGGAACATACAGGGGAGGGGAACAGCAGCGGGGCACGCGGTCTGCCTTGAAAGACGGCCATTTGATGAGTAATCACAAATAGACAATTTGGTCACTACAATAACATTTCAGAACTTGCTGGTAATTTGCACTCACACGAGATATGAAATGCTTTCAAAAGTCTGTGATACCAAATGTTCTTTAAACACTACATAGACCCATTTGCAACTTGAAATGATAAGAAGGAATCCTTTCCCTTAGATCTTTTCAATCTCATGCAAACCATAATTGGGTACAAGGCACCAAATTTTATGAATTGTATAAAATTAGTTCACAAAGCTTTATCAATAAAACAAACTCCACTTCTCCCTCCTTGGCTGCCCCCCACCCCCCACCCCCACCCAAGTTTTCCTTCCACACTACTGTCACCTCTCTTGGGCTCATGCTAGGGGACACCCCACTGCCAGCCAAGCCACCACGCGAGTCCTTCCTTTGTACTTGGATGGAGCTGCGAGCACAGCCAGAGCTGGGAACTGATACAATCACTGCCTCTAGAAGCCTCGCAGTTAAAAACAAAAATAAACTGTTATTGAGTCCATAGGACACATTAACACTTGTTTAGTTTCTACTTTTCATGACACTTGAAGAGATGTCTGGAAATTTGTTACAGTGTGGCACTGTGGCCACCGCACCCGAGAGGGGCTGGACCGAAGTGCTCCACTGCTACTAAGCTTCGCGGCCACTGCTGAGGGTGTTCCTAAGTTTTCACGCTAGCACGGGTGCCACTGTCAGGCAAGCACTAGTCTGTGGGTCAGGCTGGACTGAGGTAAGAAATCGTTTCTGAGGGCCAGGCTGTGTTCATCTCAGCGGGCTAGGGCAGCAAGTAAACACGCCAGCCAACGGCCAAGGATTCCTGGAGCGCTTGCCCTGGGAGAGAAGCAGGCCCCTAAAGAAGATGCAGCAGGAGATCCTGGGCTTCATTTGGCCACAGCTATTCAACTTCTACCTGTTCTGGTTGTTCTTCTCTTTAGAATGTTTCAATATAAGATGCAACTGAGACATTCCTCTACTTGCAATGTGTAAATAGGGGCAACGGGACATTTCCCTCACAAAAGCCACTGGGTGAAGCAGCGTCAACTCTTCTGTTACAAAAATCTCCCTAAGCGCTCACTTAGCAACATCCAGTGCTGCTGCTGCTTGTACCTGAGGGTTGGCCACCTTCACAAGGGTGTAGTCAGGGGACTCTGATGCTGGTTTCTGTTCCAACTCGTTGTAAATGGTTTTACCAATTTCATACAGGGGTGCTCAGCTGTGTTAAGCACTTATTTTCCAAAATTCTTCACCTGCTTAATAATCCTTAGAGTATTTGGTATAAAACTTTTTTTAAAATTAAATTTGAAGAGCCAGGGATATAGCTCAGTGGCACTGCGCCTGCCTGGCAAGCACAAGGTTGAGTCCAATTCCCAATACCAAAAAACAAAACAAAAACTAAATTCGAAGATCTTTTAGTTACTGTGATTTTATGATGGTAGGTATTTCCCCCTGGGCAGCTGCAGGGGCAAGGCAGGTGCTCTGTTAGTTCTTCTCTAGCTTGGAGGTTCTCCTAGAACTATAAACAGGATTCACAATGAGGCATGGTTTGCAGTTCCCTTTCCACTCTCCCTTCACGCTCATGGGCTCTCCTGGCACGATTCATTGCCAGCCAGACCAGCCTAGAAACGTCGTGGGAGTACAGCTTCGCACCGGCCTCTGGCTGCGCAGCAGCTGTGACACTTTAAAACAGTGTCCAGGAGAGGGCGACCCTAGGCAGCACTTGTGCAAAGAAGCCTGCAGCAGACAGTACAAACCCAGCAGCATAAAAATGCCATACGCTATCGCTTCCAAATAAAAGCTAGTACTACAGAAACCTCACAGTGTTGGAGAAAGCAAGTTTAATTTAAAACACAGTCACTCCTTCCCTATCAGGGTGAGCCATTTTCTGGCTGAATTTCCTCCATGCCTCAGTGCTGTGTGGCAGGTCCCATGGTAGAGTTCATCGCAAAAGAGGTCAACAGCAAATGCTACGATCTGTTAGGGAAATGCGGCTCGTTAGCACTGCCAAAGCTGTAACCCTTGTTCACTAGCCTTGCTTCCCCACTTCCCGGCCCTCCCGAGCTCTCTCATGCCTGTCTCCATCCGAATTCAGACATTAAGGTGATAGATACATCTTTCCACGCACGGATGGCTGGGCTCACTGCAGCGCACTGCCATAAGGTGGGACCAGCCTCACCATCCCCAGCGAGGCTGAGTGATAGCAAGGAAAGTTTCATCTGGGCAACCGCGTTCCATTCAGAATGGACTCTATTTAAAAGAGAAAAGTGTATTTTACTAGCACTGGAGTACAGGGCGGGCACTCTTGCTTTTTTTCTGAGGCACTGAGGACAGGTGGGAACAGCACAGTAGGTAGCAGGAGCTTTGGGAAGGAAATAGGCCAGGGGTATCAGCAGTAAGGTGGACACCTATGGTAGATTCCTAAGCAATTTCCCCGGGAAGCAAAAGCTCCCAAATCTTACAGCACCAGTGTTCTCACTCTCAGGTGCAAGCAGGAACTGCTAGACTGGAGAAGAACACACAAGGTGGGAACGGGCGTGAAGAAGGCCTGGCCCACCCTTTGCACTCTCTGAAAGCCTCAGACAGTGGATCCCCAGGCAGGTGTAAATATGACCTCGAGCATGCCCTAGACCTGAGCCAGAGACCTGCTGCAGAGCTGGGACAGCCCCTGGTGACTGTTGGCTCAGCGTACAATAGTGAACACACTTCTAGCCCTTCAATTCCTTCTACAAACTGGCACAAGTGTGGAGCAATTGATGACAGCAGCAGCAGGCAGGGTGTGACATGCAAAAACCCTCACTCTGCACCTCTTCCTCCACTCAACTGCTAGCCCCAAGACAATTACCCTGCAAGTTCTCAACCCTTGAAGGGTACTTCTTTTGTGGCAATAAAAAAACCCTTAAGACTTTGTCTCCCACTTTGGAACCAACCCCCTCCAGCACCCTGCCTGCCTGGCCCCACCTCAAGGGCGCTCCTCCAGTGCTGCAGGCAGGGCCTGAGTAGCAGGGGACTCACAGAAGAGAGAAGCCCTGCTCTCTTTCCGGCTGGACCATCAACTTACCCCACTTTTCTCCACCCGGATCCCTCTCTATTCAGAAGCAACTGGTGATACGCTCTTCACAGAAGTCCCTCCTTTTGTGTTTCAGGAAAGGAGGACATTTCCAAATGCATTCAAAAGCAAGTGACTACGAATGTTCTGGCAGGATACGAGTCACTTGGCACCTTCTACTCTAGACCCAGTGTGGCAAACCTAGCAATCTGTTCCTGCAGTAGCCCTCCTGTCCTGTGCAAGGACAGATGAACGGACACCAACAGATGGACAGCCAGCCAGTCTATGATGCTGCCTCGGCTCAGGGGAGGCTCTGAGGTCGGCCTTCATCCTTGTTGCTGGGCTGCACCTGAGCTCGGAGTTGGGTTTCTGAGATTCTTGAATTGCCCTGCACTGTTCTTTGAGTATAAAAAAGAATGTAGGCCTGGGTTTTGCACACCTCCTCGACACTGCATACATTCAGCTTTGAGTCATTGCAGTGGACCCAAAAACCTAGGAGACCAAAGGAAAGAAAGAGAAAATGACTACCCAATGCACATTTCCAGCCAGACACAGAACCAGTAGCACAGAAAGGCACAGAGACCCCTTTGATTCCTGGTGGCCAGGGAAGGGACAGGTGAGTGGAACCAGGCTTCCCTGCAATGATGGGCTTTAATCCCATACACCCAGCACCAATACTGATGGGCTAGTTTTTGTCTCATTTTACTCCAGCTTTTCTATTGCCCATGAGTGTCTTTGACAGAGCCAGCCAGGATATCAGGCACTAAGCAGTGGGAAAAGGAGGAAAGGAATAGAAACAGAAAGGAAGGATACAGGAAACATTCTACAGATGAGAAAGTCTGTTCACAGGCTGAGGGGCTCAAGATGGGGCCTCGCTGAAACCACATCTGCTGCCCATCCATCAGCAGTAGCTGGAGGGCCCACCTGGGGACCCTTGCATCCCCCACACTTTCCTGGGTACAGGAGGTAGTGAGGACACAGGAAGTGCTCAGCCATGTTCCCGGCTTTATTATGAGTGAGGCTGGTGAGAGTCACGGCAGAGCCGCACGAGGTTACACAGGTCCCACTATTTGTGCATAACCAGGAAGGAAGTTGGGGTCTGCAGAAGTAGCATTACCAGAGCAGCCATAACAATACTGCCAATAGCCAGCACTATGGATAACGCTGTAAGAAGTCCAGCACCGGCCAAGCAAGCGCAGTGTGCTCAGCACTGCCCAGCACTTCCACGTGTGTCAGTTCCTTTGCATTCTTAGAACAAGCTCATGTTGCTAAGTGGCATAGATCCAAAATGTGAAGCCAACTTTCATAATTCTTTCCACTGAGCTTTACTGTATGTAATTTCCCCCCCAGGTGGCCCATGGGATGGAAATAAAAGGAAAGCAATTGAATGTGGACAGACCAACCCTCTTCCATGTCCCCACCCCACAGAGCAAAGCGCACGCACCTCCCTCTGTGTTGTAGCAATAGGCTGTGTAGTGTCCTGAGCCAAACCCTTTCCCGTGATGCATGACCACTGCGGAGAGATCATAGGCAAAAGTCTCTTTGTCAAGAGAGGAGAGCATGTCCCTGCAGCAGTAAGGTTCCATGGTTAATACCTGCTCAAAGGCGACATGGACCCCAATCTTCTCGCGGTGATTACGGCCAGACCACCTAGAACATGGGCACAAACTTCTTACTAGTGAAAACTGGCACGCGCAGTCAGAGGAGACACAGGCATAACGGAGAGCTGCTGGCTTTGATTTCCCATCAAAAACTGGTACTTATCAACGTCTGCACAGATTCACTGTGAGTCTGAACCTAGAAATGGCTTAACAAGCATCTCGGGCACCAGTCTCTTCACGGTTTGTGCCTGCCCTTTTTTCTCACATTGCTTATACTTCATCCTGAAGAAGGAGCCACATGACCCCAAGCAAGTCTGGAGGGTCTGCAAGCAGGCAGCAGTGCAGGCCAGACAAGGAGATGGCTGCAGAGCAGGAGCCGGCCAGCCTTGCTGGGCGGGAACTGTTTATTCTCTCAGGGGAATGGGCTTCTCCTCCCAACACAGAAGACATCTGCCCTCTCCAAGCCTTTGAGGCCACCACCCCGCAGCTCACAGCCCAGGCACTCCCAGGACATGCTCACCTGAATCTCTTAAGGTGCAGCCGGAGGACCTGAGGTAGTGTGTAGATCATTAACTGCTTTCTAGCTTCGCTCAGAACAAGGGGTTTGGGGTTGGATTTTCGCCGCTTGCCTATATGGTTTGGGAAGCATAAGACAGAGGTTGAGAGGAGTCTCCATTCTCTGTGATGGCAGCTAGCGACTTGCCACTAAATATGAATCCCCTTGTGTCTCAGGACTTGAACCTGAGTGTTACTGGGGGCAGCAATGTGACCCAGCCTCACAGGCCTGCATGGTGTGGCTCTGGAGTTTTGGCTAGGATGAAGGGGTGACCGTGTGATCTTTGGATGGCTGCTGAAAGAGAGCTGACTCAGGGATACAGCAGACGGTCACTGCAACAGCGTGACACAGTTGACTATACCAGGGTTGTCCCTTGCCCTCCCCACAGTTTGGTATGATTCCTGTGGGACCCTGAGGTCACCTCAAGGATGGAACCTTGTACCACTTTAACAAAACAGAAGGAGCTTGGGTCCCTGATGACTATGTGACCACTGGGCCAGCCCTTGACTTTTTTTACATAACAGAAAAATACAATGTCACTTCATTTTAAGCCACTGGTACTTGGGTTGATGTCACAAGCAACTGGACCTAATCTGGCTAGATCTCCTTTCAAATTTTTACCAAGAGCAACTCCATGACTGGTGTGACTCCAGGCTGGCAGACTCCAGCTGCCAAGGACTTACTGACGGGATGTAACAGACAGTATCTGCAACACTGTGGCAGAGTTGACTGTGCCATGGTTGTGTGCTTTCCTACACCAATAACAGAAACTGTGATGCACTGTAACCTTAAAAGGTTTTTTGTCTCCACTAGATAGGTCTCAGTCCGTTTCCTGCTTATGGCAGGCTGTGTGCTAAATAAGTTATTCGACACTCTGAACCTCAGTTTCTCACTAGTAAAATGGGGACTAATACATATACTTGAGGATTAGGAAAAAGATAAAAAGGATAAGATTACCAAAGCTCAAAATATTTAAACAGATTTTTTTCAGCATGACTTGCGCATGGCATATACCAATTAGAGAATAAGCTTTACCGATTCTGGGATTTTATGCCTCACCTAGTTGTGCAACATAGCTCCTGGATAGAAGCACAGGACCAGCCACTAGGACAACGCTGGGAGGCCAGCTGAGGTCACCCAGCCCAACACACAACCAGTGCACTGGCTCTTAGTTTGTTTGTAAAGCTACTGAACTATGGAGGAAACGCATTTCTAAATTTTTAGCACATCAGCAATGGAAATAAAGTCCTCTTAATTTCCACCGGAAGCCTTCTGTGGAGTGTTTACTGAGGTTACAAAGGCACAGGGATGCAAATATAAAGTGAGGGGCCTGCTAACTGTGTCCGAGCTGTTGCCGTCCTGGTCTCAGTGGACGCGGAGCCTTCTATCTGATTCCAAAGCCAGTCTGAAGCATTCAGGGAAGGTGGCAAAGCACAGCTGAGTGATGGTTCACAGCTTTCTGAGGCAATAGGCTGTGGAGGTATAACCACTCATGATGGGTAGCGTCAGGACGAGTGTGCCCAGCGGCAGCTTTCACCAGGACCAGTGGTGAAGACATGCGGGGCAGGAGCAGACGCGGCATGCACAATGGGAGCTGGCCCTATTTCCATTCCTGTTCCCAGATTTTTTGAAATTACTGCAGCTCTGCTTGGCAAGCTGGCAGTGACTACCACCCTCAGCAAAGGAAGTATGTGAGCTAAGATAAAGACAAAGTAGAATCAGGCTTTGTTTCTCTAAAATGAAACTCACAAAGAAAAAGAAATTACTGATTCAATTGAGATTGATCAATTCTGTCTCCATTTGATGAAGATGGCCACACAGTGAGGTAGGGGACTTGCAATTCTGAAGCCTCACAAGTGACAGATCAATGCATCTCATCCTCTCAGCTTGCTTTCCTTCCCTGCCACCATGTGCACCTGCCTAAAGAAATTCTGATAAACTGGTGCATCTGGCAGTCAGAAAAAAAAAATTCTTTCTGACAAAAATAAATGAAAGTATTGCTTGTCTGCTCCACCACATCCAGAATGGTAGCATTAAAGCTGTTAATACTCTTGTTCTTTACAAGTAAACAGCTTTATGGGTCACCATTTAAGACACAAACAAAAATAGATACTGCTCTAATAAAACAATTTAATTCACCTGCCTCTATATGGCAAAATGGAACAGTTATCCAAGCACAATATTTCAAATTTGAAAATGGCAAAATGCTATCAAGTATGATTTTTTACTTTTGTTCTCATTCTTCAAAGGGCAGAATAGGTTTTCCACAATTTGCCATTTTAAAAGACCATGGCCCAGGCTGAGAATGCAGCTCAGTGGTAGAGTGCTTGCCTAGGATGTATGAGTCCCTGAGTTCAATCCTTAGTACAACAACGTTTTCAGAACTTACAGGCTCAACTATTACATGGCAGCAAGTTGATTTCTAGGTCTTTGCACAATCCATTAACAATGTACTTTGAGTGGTGTTTGTTTTGTTTTTGTTGTTTTTTGTTTGGTTTTTTTGAGACATGGTTTCACTCTGCAGTTCAAGCAGGCCTTGAACTCACTTTGTAGCCCAGGCTGGCCTTGAACTCTTCCTGGCTCAGCCTCCCAAGTGCTGGGATTACAGGCGTGAGCCACCATGCCCGGCTGTACTTTTAGTTTTTAAACCTTTATGAGCTTCCCTATATTTGTTCTACATTTCCAATGCACCTGTAGAATTGGCAGATGCATTACCTGTCAGTGTGGCAAGACATAGATGCCCATATCACCAAATGGAAAAAGCCCCAATTTAGAACGAAAGCAATGATATAAGACACTTTCTTGTGACTTCTCCAAAATGTGAACCTTTCAAGCATATGAAGAAACAAATGCTGAAAATAGGAAGCTGCCACTGGGCATCTTAGACCTTTTGTCTTGGTCTTTAGCATTACTTCTGACAGATTTAAACCTACCAATTTGGCACAAAAATAATGCTGTTCTGATACCACAGCTCTGAAGGAGGCTATGCCACCTGAATTTAGATTACAAAAGAACTGCCACGCTCTACCAGGACATTCATGAATTTAAGTAGGGTCCCTGTAGCACTCTGAAGCTAAGTACTAACATCCCCAGAGCCCCTCTTTCAGGATCCACTTCCAAATATATCAAGATGACAACTAATGCCAACTGTGAGGAATAAAAGGAGGCACATCTCCTAGGCCTTTATTTTTAATACAAAAAAATCCATATTGCATATTCTCAGAAAACATAAGAAAGGGATGGTTAAACGATGGATTAGGACCACTCACTATCATCAGTGTTACTTTTGACCAGTGGCAAAAGAAGTACGTTAACCAGCTATTCCCATTGTACCCTCCCGAATCCTCCACAGAGCACTCACTGTTACACTGGTCACAAGCGTAGATTCTCCCTTCCAGGGCCTCTGTCTCAGTGAACTTGGCCAGCATCTCAGTAAGCAGGCACTCTGTCTGATTCAAAGGGACAAATCCCTTATCAATGCAGTGATAGCGTTCAGGGAATTCCAGGGACAGATCCCAAAAGGGCTCAATGGTATTGGATTTGTAATTGCATGATATACATGTGACCTAGAAGGAAAAGATCATAGATTATATAATTTTCAACGTTCCCATATACATTTTTCTCTTGTTTGGTACAACATAACTACCAAGACCAAGTATAACTTTTCCAAAAATAAAATATATTAAAAAAATAAACAGAACTTTAATGAAAGGAATTAGAACAGATGACATCTGGTACACATTTCTACTATGTGGTACACAGCTGGACTATGTGTTACATTATGAGTCACAGAGGTCAGTGCTAGAGCAGAGAGTCCCCCCAGCACTGCTCCCACAGCAGCTCTCCACCGAACGCCCACCACCCGGGCTGCAGGTTAGTGTGGAGCCATCCAAGCTGCCAGTCTGTGTCTCGCTCACTCGGATTTCTCTTTTTGACTTTGGTTCTTCTGTGCAGCCAACTTGCAGCTCCTTTGCCCTGTTCCTTGCTCCACACAGATCATCTGTCCACACAGCTTCGGAGCAATGATCAGATGTTCTCTCTCACTTCACCCTCCCAGGCACATTTCATATGCTTTCAAAAAGCCTCAGTAAACTCTCTCCCCTTCTCACTCAACAGTCTTTCAAAACCATGACGTTAGACACACAAAACCTCAGTAACTCAGTGCAGAAGTTTTGCCTGAATCTCCTAAATCCCCCATCTATGAAAATTCGCTCGGCACTTTCTCGCAAGGCCTTCTCTATGCACCTTTGCTTAGGTCCCTAGATGGCCTAAGACTGGGAAAATAAAAAGCGATGAGGAAAGAGGCTTGCCTAGGTCTTCAGCATGCTCTCAGGCATCTCTCCTCCTTACAGATAAAGAAGGAAGAATGCTCTTTCAAACTTCTATGGAACCAGAGTTATGGGCAGACCTATTCAGTTTCCCACGAGTGATTGAAGAATGGAATGGCAGTCATGCGTACTTAATGATAACAAAGGGCATACTGGGTTACCCAGGTCTTCACTGGCAGTAATCTGACCAGAGAGTGGGCAGGCTCTCCAACAAGGCCAGCACTGTGAACAACACGACAGGCGCCATGGCCACCCTCAATTCTGGCTAACCCATTGGCCCTGGTGGCACACACCCACCTGGCTGAGCAGCTGCCCGTGGAAGATGGTGTTCACCACCTTTAAGACCTGCTTGGTGAGCTTCCTCTGGGAGAAGGGGATGAGGATCCGGCGCGTAGAGCCCTCGGCCTCGAGCTCCTGCTGCACCTTGTGTAGCAGCTCGCACAGAAACTCCTGTGCATCCTGCTGGTCGTAGCCACGGAAGGCAGGGATCAAGCTCCACACCGAGTGCAGCATGGCAAAGGGCGACACCAGGGCCCACCGCCCGGACCACATGACTCGGAAGAGTGTGTGCAGCTCGTGGCAAAGGGACATGTGCTTGGAGCAGGGCTCCTTGTTCTGGATGAGCTCCAGGCTCCTGCTGAGAGAGGCCCCGCCATTCCAGCAGAGGTCGTGGCGCCTGCAAGCTTCGGCTCGGTCGCTGCTGGCCTGTAGCTCCGGGGCTGAGAGCCGGGCCTTGCGGTGCGCAGCCTGGGCGAACAAGTGTTCTGTGGTGCAGGGGTCGAGGTTCAGGAAGCACTCGCGGAACTTGCGGAGGTGGCTGAGCACCTGCAGGATGGAGTTCATGTAGCAGGTGTTGCCCAGGTTACGCAGGCCCGTGACACCCGGGGCCACCGCCGGCTGCCGACGCAACTTGAGTGCGGCAGGCGTGGGTGCGGTGGGCCGCGGCGTGTGCAGCAGCAGGCGTGCGCTTTTGCGCGGGGGCGCGCTCGCCAGCTCCTCCAGCAGCCGCCGCTTTTCCTCCCGCCGCCGCGCCCGCGCCGCCTCCCTGCTGCGCTCGCGCGCTTCCTCGCGCCGCCGCTGCTCCAGCTTTGCCCGGCCCCGTGAGCTGCGTTCGAACCACAACCGCAACGTCCTGGCCAGCAGGCGCTGGCGCCGGTGCCACAGCGCCGCGAGCATCTGCGGCTGCCCCCGGGGCGCGCGCGGCGGCGGAGCAGCGTCCTCGCCCGGAGCCGGGGCCGTAGCCGTGGAGCGCAGCGTGCGCCCGCGCCGCGCCGGCTGGTCCTGCTGCTGGCCACGCACAGCTAGCAGCGAGCTCCGCAGCAACTTCAGGTCCCCCTCGGGGTTGTCATTGAGCACGTAGTCCTGGCACAGGTAGCAGAACACGTAGAGATCCCGGACTTCCATGGCCAGCGGGTGTCCGGTCTCCACAAAGTGCTCGCGGGCGTGGTCCTCGATGTAGCGGCCACAGGCCACGTGGGAGCACTTGAGGCAGGCCCACACCGACTCGGTGGTGGCGCACTCCAGGCAGCGCCACTTCTGGGGGTTCAGGATGGAGTGGTCCTGGGCCAGCCGCAACCGCCCTACATGTCTGCATCTATCCATGTCTCAGCTTAGTCGCCGCTCCCTTCACCTGCACGCGCGGCCCAAGGCATTGGGGGCGGGGGGGGGGTAAAGAAAAAAAGAAAAGAAAGAAAAAAATCTCTGAGCTGTTTTCCAAAGGAAGACTTGAAAGTGGCACTTCAACTCAAGACTCCTTCATTTTCAATTCAAAATTGGCTCCTTTGAAAACTGAAACTTTATCACATATTAGTTGCCATGGGGCAGATGAAGAACCTCAAACAGGAAAATCAAAAAGGAAATCTCAGGCTGATTTCAAAGGATCAAAATCTAGACCAGCCTGGCTACAGAGTGAGACCCTGCCCCAAAAAAGGAAAGAAAAGGAAAGAGGAGGGGAAGTGGGAGGGAAAGTGGAAGAAGGGGAGGGGAGAAAAGAAAGGAAAAAGGAAAAGAAGAGTCTTACACAAAACACCACCTTAGTGATACACAAAGGGGCTTCAACTTCCATAACATCTTATATGTATCTTTATTTTGGTACCAGGAATCAAACTCAGGACCTTGTGCTTGCCAGGCAGGCGCTGTGCCACTGAGCTACAGCCCCAGCCTGTATATGTATCTTTTTAAAAACAACATTGATACCTTTTAGAAAGGGTGGGGAGACTTCCAACTGCTGTTCTGAAAGGCTATGTAATAAAGAATTAGATCAATCTGATTTAGGAGGAGAGGCAGCGTGGCTGCTGGAACGGCAGCATTTAACTCAACCTCTGAGACAAAAGAAATACAGCAACACATCTGCCAGGTGATGGATATGAACATACTCTTTGTTAACGAACCAAGCATTTCTTTCTCATACTGCTTCAATATTGCTCACAGGAGAAGCCTAAGAGGTAACTTCTCCAAGGAAAGAAGCCGATGACTATTCTACAGGAAAATACTCTGGAGCCTTGCACACCCCACTTCCTGATTTTAAATTTCTGAAAGACAGTTACTCTTATAAACTACCTTCACCTCCTTTTCTTTTCTACTTTACATTTCTGTGAGCAACTATCCCAGACAATATGGCCAGCCCAGAAAAGTCCTAAATCCAGTGTACTCTGAACCATCCCTTTAGTTTTCCACATGCCTTTTCGGTCTAGTTGCTTTGTCAAAACTTAGGAATAAATAAATACACTTGAAGACCAACTTTGTGATCCTTCCCTTTTTTTAACTGCCCATTCCAGATGGCAGAGGCCAGGTCGCTATGTAAGAAACCTTCGGCTTATACAAGGCAAGCAGGCTAGAAGCTCCTCAATTGTGCTAGGTCACACTTTCTTTGACTACAGTCAGGATTTAGATTCTGCTGTACTATATTTCATATTATTTATTATTATTTTTCTGATTATCATTATTTTCCTGACTTGTTGCTGATGTCCTTTAAGTCATTTCTCTGGCTGAGTCTATCCGTTTTCTAACTCAACAACTAGTCTCCAGAAAAGATCATGTGTTATATTTCTTTTTTACTTCTTTATAATGAGAAGATCAGGAAAGGAAAGAAGGGAACAGAAAAAATGAGAAAAGAAGGAAATGGGAACAAAGCTTTTGTAAATGGGTAGGGGAGGAAGGGTTGAAGGGAGGGTAGGGGAATGGGAAAAAAAAGAATCAAGCTATATCATGTACAGGTACAAATTCTCTATGATGAATGTGATCACTGTGTATCTAAAATGGACCAATTAAATCTGATTTAAAAAATGTAATGATGCTGCCGGGGATTTAGCTCAGTGGCCTAAGCATCTGCCTGGCAAGTGTGAGGTCATGAGTTCAATCCCTGGTGCCACAAAAAAAAAAAAATGTAATGATGCTGAGAATATAGCTCAGTGGCATAAGCATCTGCCCGACAAGTGCAAGGTTGTGAGTTCGATCCTTAGTACCTAAATAAGTAAATAAATAAATAAATAAAAAGTAAAGACAAGATCTGAGCACTCAGCTCTCAGAGGTCTGAAGTACTGTCAGAATTCCCTTCCCAGGAGCTGGAGATAGAGCCTATCGATTTCTCCTTACCATGTGCAGGGGCCCTGGATTTGTTCCCCAACACCTCACTACCACCACTACGGATGGATGTCTGGGAGGCTGAGGCAGGAGGAAGGTAAAGTCAAGCCCAGCCTAGGAAACTTAGTGGCTTAGCAAAGCTATGTCTCAAAATTACAATAAAATAAAACAAATAAATGCTGGGGATATAACTCAGTGTGTAGGCCATGAGTTTAATCCCCAGTACTAGGGGAGGGGAATGAAAGGGTAAATAAATTAATTTCTTTTTTGCTAACTAATACAAACTGAGAATACAAGTTGGGTATACATGATTCTCTCAACCAGTTACTGGGGGCACAAAGGAGTTAATGATTAAAGAATGAAGGGGGAAAATATCAAGAGACAAGCAATTCCCAAGTTTTTCACTATTTTTCAAAATGTAGTCCCTCAGCCACCTACCAGCATCCAAATTCCCTATGCAACTTCCCGTTTCCTTCTCCAGATCTGATGAATCGAAATCTGGAAATGGGTCTAAAGTCTCCATTTTAAACAAACTCTACAGATGAATCTTTTGCATATTAAAGCCCTAGAACCACTGTATTAATCCAATAAATTATACAGGGGTGAAGCATTCATAGAAATCAAAGTCTTTCACTCAGACTCACAGTCTAGTAGGACCCTGCAGTGACAATATTCTGTCTGTGCTTTGCGACATGCAGTAACTAGCAGGGGACTGCCAACCACTGGAAATGTGGCAGGTGAGACCAGAGAGCTGCATGTTAAATTAATTACTACTGAAATAATCCTATGTGCTTAGTGAAGGCAGTGTTGGGACAGCACAGGCTTGAACATATTGGGACAGACTAATTTTAGTTTACCCTGGTTTTCTTTCTTTTGAAAGATAAGTAATTGCTGAATCATACTTGAATAGCTTCCTCTTACAACCAAGACCTGACACTAGGCCACTCCCTTTTTGCCTTTATGTCTTCAGGAATTTAATTACCACCAAGATCTTACCCTGTGAAACATACCATAGCGTCACACCCTCCAGAGAGAGCACATCTCCATAAGCAGGAATCCAGCAGCACAACAGCCACAACACTGATGCCTCATTCCTGTGCTAGGAAAAAATAGAATAGAAAACCAAAAGCTGAAATACAAATCCACCAAAAACCACTCCACACCCTTACTGTGCAGAGTACCTGTCAAATGGAAAGGCCACTTGGGAAATTCTCTTATTTCATTTTCTGATCCATAAATCTGCTGATCGCACACATCCTCTTCTCCACAGCCCTCTTCCCATTACAAATCTGTCGTGGTGACTCACTCACCTGCCATATGGCAGACTGCATCCATTCAGGAAAACACAGGGCTACTTTGCACCTCAGCACTCTGGTCTCAGAGAGGCAGACTGGCTTCTCTAGAGGAAACCGTATCTGATCAGGAAATAGAATCTCCCAGAAGTGACACAAAAGAAAAAAGCATCCTTATGCAATGTATAATATAGAGACTAAAAAGAACACAACCGCAGGCAGGCTTCGCCCGAGCATGTCTGTCTAATCCACCTTCCATAGCACCCTGCTTCGTTTCAGAGCGAAGCTTCGTGCCCTCTACTAGAAAGAGGAATTCTGCTTTACATTTTTCTGCAATGAACAGCTTTCCTTTCATGTTCTGAAAGGTCACAATAATTCTAACATTTCCACGTAAAACATACATCATCCAACGTGACAGACACTCAATATCCAAAACAGACAAACCTGCTGCGTAATTGAGAAGAACATGAAATGTCGGCCTAGATCTACATGGTTAAGTGTATCAGCCACATAATAAATGCCCTGCTCACCCTGGACCCATCTGCACACAGCGAAAGGCAACCTGGAAAAATACTGGTGGTTACTTTTTTAATTACCATAGTTTTATTTCAAAAATCGGAATCAACGGACTTTAAGATCATAATCAATACTTTAAATAATTTCATAGATAAATGTCACTAAGTGGAAAATGAAAACATTAAATCTTTTTAACTTTTGCCTTTTGTTCTGATGAGAAACTTCTAGATTTATCAAATTTTTAAAAAGTCTCCATAAGAAAGATGACAGGACATTATAATCATCATCTTTCAAAAAAATCTACACCTTGAAGATATTATGTCTTTTAATTAGACTATTTCAATTATTCTCAGAGATTTCTTAGCAGATCTCAAATGCATAACTGCATCACCAGAAATAAAATTTCTGAGGGTGAAGGAAACCAACAAAAATGAAATGGGAGAAAACAGGAATCTATGTTAGGGAAGCCCCTGCTCCCATCATATTGATTTTTTTTTTCTCTATTCTTAACTAAAAGCCATGGAATAATCCTGGTTGGTCTTGGTGAGACAGAGTGGCATGAATTCCAGTTTCAGAGCGAGGAGACACTATGGTAACATGCTGACAGCCTTCATTTACATAAAAGAATACTAATTACATGGTATCATCAACATCTGCGATTGTGCTTGCAGCCATATGCGACAGTGCTGGGTATTTTAACCCTTCCACTCACTAACTGTACCCAGACTTGCACCACCATAAAACCCACAGAAACTGCCTGAGGAGACATGGGGAAGACATGTTAATAAATAATATGTTAAAAATGAATCTTATTTTTTGCTAACATTTTATTTCTAAGAGATATGAAAAATCTAATTTATTGTCAATATATAGCTAAGAAAACAGGTTTAAAAAAAACAAAGTGGAAATCACATGCTTGTGCTCCACCACAAGCACCATCCAGTAATAGGGCTGGGGATTTAGCTCAGTGGCATAAGTGCCTGCCCCACAAGTGCAAGGTCATGAGTTCGATCCCTGGTACCAAAAAAAAAAAGAAAATAAATCCAGTAATAATAACCTAACAAGGAAGATGGCCACATTCTCAAGTATCATTTTGGACTTAAAGGGCTACGAGTGCAATGACACGAGTCTTTTGGATTTTTATATTTATGGCTAAACTGAGAACTACAGTAGGGGCAGACCCCAGGAGGGGTGGGCCTTGGGAGTTCGATGGCACAGGGAGGGGCAGGGGCAGCGTGAGCAGGTGGAGACCTTAAGGTTGCTTGGCTTCCCTTCCCCAGGACAGTTCCTGGTGGGAGTGGCCAGGTGAGCGACAGGGTCTCCTCTAAGTCAGAGCATGGCTGAGAGACCCTGCAGAGGTTGAGCTCTCAGTGGGGGTCAGGAGCGCGGGACCTCGTGTGCTGAGTGTGTCAGCCCTCACAAGATGTGCTACTGCTGGTTGCTGTCGATAGTTAAGAGCTGATATTCAAGGTTGGTCTTAAACTTCTGCCAGCTTGGATCTAATGTCTCTCTTGTATTAGATCTGTTTTCTTCAGTGGAAAAGGAAGAGAGTTCCTCTAGGGAAGGAGCCCATGGGAAGGGGTCATCCAGGCCACTGTGCGGGAAAATGACAGAGATGGATGCCTTGGCCTCTGTCACCTGATGCCAATGACAGTACAAATACTTTGCTCCACCACAAGCACCATCTCCATCAGGCACACTAACAGAAGGCCTGGGTCTTTGCCCTCCTTCACTGTCTAGCTGCTTTTCTGTTTGCCCCCTTGCTTCTTTGGGTGAAAACCAACCACTACCACTGAGAAAATCAGAGTTTGCCCTCTGAGAATCTAATCAGAGGAATCATCATTTGTCCCTGCAGTACGTCTGTCAAACATCATGTTCTCTACAGCACTGGAGAGTCAAACATAAAAATGTACATACATGTCCATACCTATGTTGGCGTGTAAATTACATCAATCCTTCTTGAATTATACCCTTTAAATATATATAGCTCGTTGGATGTAAATTACTTTCCTAAAAATCACACACACATGCACACACACAATTTGCCCCTAATGAAATAACAGATCTAGACAGCAATTCTTTATTCAGTGAGATTTTACATGATTCTTTTTTAAGTTTTCTGAGACAGGATCTTACTCTGTAATCCAGGGTGGCCTGGAGCTCACAATATAGCCCAGGGTGGCCTCAAACACATGGCAATCCTACTGTCTTGGCCTCCCTAGTGCCGGGATTACAGGTGTGAGCCACCACATCCAGCCCTTTAACAGGAAATTTCCTAATTGGTGCATGAACTGACTACTCCACTGACCAAGTTTATAGTAGGTCACTCTGGGCCCTGACAAGATACAGTAAAAAATCATGGCAGCATCACTTACCAGGTCCTCTTACTAAAAGAATAAGCCTAAGTCCTGCAAAGCCTTGAGGCTGACTGCTTATGGGATACGAAAAAAGCAGGAACTGCTACCACTGAGTGCATCACCGAGAAAGCATGTGGCAAGCTAGGCATGGTGACACATGCCCATAATCCCAGGACTCTGGGAGGCTGAGGCAGGAAGAACTATGAGTCTGAGGCCAGCCTGGGCAATTCAGTGAGACCCTGTCTCAAAATCAAATTTAAAAATGGGCTTGGTTGGGCTGGGCCTGGTGGCACATGCCTGTAATCCCAGCACTCAGGAGCTGAGGCAGAAGGATCACTGCGAGTTTGAGGCCAGCCTGGGCTACAGAGTGAGCTCAAGGCCAGCCAGAACTGCAGTGAGACACTGCCTCAAAAGGACCAAAAAAACAAAAACCAAAAAACATAGGGCAGGCTTGGTGAGGTAGCTCATTTGTAGGGTATTTGCCTTGTATGAGTGAGGCCTTGGGTTCAATTCCCAGGACCGCACACATACGCGAAGTGTGTGTGGGTGTATATATAAGACAACTGGGAACAATGTTTCTA
Organism: Cuniculus paca; assembly: GCA_004365215.1. Taxonomy (NCBI): domain Eukaryota; kingdom Metazoa; phylum Chordata; class Mammalia; order Rodentia; family Cuniculidae; genus Cuniculus; species Cuniculus paca. Next base: position 28,176 of record RJWT010002949.1, read on the forward strand.
ACTACACTACTTTTTAAAACTGAAACATAAGTGACACAGAATGAACGGAACAGGTTGACCTGTACAATCTGGTGCGTTCTGACACATGGTATATACTCACACTTGTGAAATCGCCGCAATTAAAATAATGAACAGTTAACAACTCATGAGTTCACTTCTGCCCCTTGCAGTCCCTTTCTCTAGCCTCCCTCCCACCGCCAGTGCACAGCTAGACACTGGAACACAGAGTACACAGTAAGAATTCCTTTGATGTGGTAATAGTACAATGGTCCTATTTTAAAAACCCTTATGTGGTTAGCGTACCTCTGAATTATTTATAGTAAAATATTATGATGTATGGAAGTTGCTTTACAATATCTATGGGAGGGCTGGGGATTTAGCTCAGCAGCGTAAGTGCCTGCCTGGCAAGCGTGAAGCTGAGTTTGATCCCTGGTACCAAAAAAAAAAAAAAAAGAATCTATGGGAGGTGACAGAAAAAACAAGATTTTTAAATGTGAGTAATTGTGAGGCTAGTTGATGGCTATATGAATTCATTGTATCATTCTCTTTATTTTTGGGTATGTTTGAAAAGTATATATATATATATATATATATATATATATATATATTATTTTGGCATTTTTTTTTTGGAGACAAAGTCTTGCTATGTAGCCCAGGCTGGCCTCAAACTTCTGGCAATCCTCCTGCCTCAGCCTCCTGAGTGCTGGGCTTACAGGTGTGCACCACTAGGCCCGGCTCACTATTTTTTTTAAAAGCCAAATATTTTTGCTTGCAGTCAAAATTCCGGCTACTTCCAGTCTACATAATGCTTTGTTTGACAAAACAAAATTTGGCCAGGAGTTCAACACAATATTCACAAGCACCGACCAGGCATTGTTTTGAGCTGAGCCTCTGGAATACATTTTCACACAGAAACAGTGCTATGAACAACATGTGGTCTATTTCAAACCCCGCGGGTCCTGCTGTAGCTGTAACAGCACTGGAACACCAGCGCTGCCGGTGGAAGCTGACTGTCAAGTGCTTCTCCTGAGAAACAAATTCAAACTTGCAGCTCAAGAGGTTGGGAGCCACCCACTCCCCCCGCCACATGCACACACAGCCGCAACCCCAGCAGTGGGACCGGGAAGCTCCCTGCTCCCACATCCACCATGAGGCTGCGGGGCTCCCGGGCTGGGCAGTTTGTAGGGGAGACCAGCCGCCTGCAGAGGAGGACAGGAGGAGATTTTGAGAAGGGAACAGAATCTGACCAGAATTTCCAGGTTCGCCAGCTGAAAAGGTTCTGAAAAGGTTTTCAAAACAGTACATACATACTAAATACTAGTGACCTGCACACTTGAAAATGATTATGACGGTAAATTTTATGTCATATTTTTCCAAAATAAAAATTAGAAAGCACTAAAACTTGAACCCAGGGCCTGATGCTGAGCTATATACCAAGTTCTTTTTATATTTCATTTCACATGTTTTTAAATTTTATTTTTTAATCATTTGAGACAGGGTCTTGCTAAGTTGCCCTGGCCAAGCTTGAACTTGTGATCCTCCTGCCTCAGCATCCCAGAGTGCTGGGACTATAGGGACGTGTACCATGTCCAGCTGCATTAAAACATTTGCCCAACACAAATAACACGTGACCCCAGTGTTTACGATCTCATATGGAGGATGAAACAATCTCATATGAAGGATTCTGGATACAGAAGGCCATCTCAGAGTGCCAAGGCAGCCTCTGAAAATCTTACCAGCAAGCTAGGTAGGCCTGGATTGCCTATTACTTCCCTGAACATGCTTCTGACCAATAGGACGGTGCTACACTTGGGAGGCCATTCAATTCCAAGGTGATTTATCCCAACCCAGAACAGAGTCTAATCCAACCAGTTCAGATTCATGACTTCTGTAACAACCAATCTTCAGACTAATAATCTCACTGGTCAGGGTAGATTCCTATCTCTTTTGTTCTTGAGAAACATTAGTTCTTTCTGAGAGATCATATGTCTCCAACATTCTCCGTGTTAAAGTGTTCTTTCTCTTCTGAAAAAAACAGCAGATTGAAGTATAAATTGGGGTGTGTGTGTGCACGCAAATATATATATTAAAGATCCATGAAATCAAAAATATCTGGAAACAGTTGTTTCATATCAAGTCCTCTTACAAAAAAACTCAGTTTTTTGACCTTACAGTTCTATGCTTCTAAACATCACGATCTTGTAGGCAGGGGTTTCCCATAGTAATTGCCAGCATTAGTGTTGAGCTCTTCTGCTTCATGAAAGTAATTTATATGGAAACATTCCTCACTTAAAGTCCTTTTATGACTCATTCTGTGCTCCTTACAACTCTATAAAATGTTATGGTAGACAGCCTGGCATGGTGGCACATGCCTATGATCCCAGCACTTGGGAGGCTGAGGCAGGAGGATCATTGAGGCCAGCCTGGGCTACATAATGAGTTCAAGGTTAGCATGGAGTACATGATCAGACCCTGTTTCCAAATACAGGGAAAAAAAAAGTTATGGCAGAAATCGTTAATCTCTCATTTACAAGTAAAATGAGAGGCAGTGTAGTGTAGTAGTTACAAAGTTGAGCCAAGCTGTCTGCACTGGGATTTGAATTCTCTCCTTATTAGCTGTAGATGACCGGCAAATGATCTCACAGGATCTCAGTTTCCTTATCCAGAAACCAGAAACCATAATATTTCTTCTACATCGAGTGGTTGTAAGGATTCAGTTAGCTAATACATATAAAATGCTAAAGCAATGCCTGGTACATAGGGTTGCCACATAGATCCCTGAGATCGTAGGGAGATAATGTTAACAAAGTTGACAAAGTTGAGATCATAATCCTGCTCCTTCCTAAGAGCCTAGATTCCCCTTGCCGATATCAAATACTATAAAGGGTAACATAGAGGGTATTCCTAGGCAAGTCATTCCTCTGGGCTCTTACTACTTCAGATAAAACCAACTGTTAAGTTCCACACACTCTGATCCTACTACTTAAACACTATAGCTTCGTGAATTAAAACTATCCTCTCTCAGAACCTTTTCTTGCTTGTACAACTGGAAACTTAGCACATTCAAGGCTTTAAGAGTCTGTGATATTAATAACCTCCAACACTGCGGCATCTTCTCTCTCCAGCATGCTTTCTGCAAGTCCTGCTCTGCATTCCCAAATAGCTGCTGCACAATAGGTGAACAGAGACGAATCAAGCAGAATTTGCAAAAGAAACACTTTGAAGGCACACTAAAGTGAAACTTCAAACAATGTGCCACCACTGGGGACTCAGAGAGTCACAGCAGCAGATAAAGCCAGGGACCTGATGGATACCTGGGGTGTCCTCTTCTGAGGACAAGACGGCAGGTGTAACTGTGCCAGCTCAGTACAGGGTCTGCAGCACAAATCATAGGCTGGGGTGCAGCTGGCGGGGCTCTGCCTCTCGACAGTGACTGCTGGCCAGGGACCGTCACCCTTACCTACAAAGGGTCAGGCGCAGCTCTCTGCATCTGCATTCTGCAGCTAGCTGTTTATCTCAGAGCTGAAGTGACAGCTGGCCTCAAGGCACATCTGCTCATGCCTAAAAAATAAAAATGGGAAGAATCGAACACAACAGGAAAACACGCAAAGGGCTGAAAGATAAACTTGTACCTTACCACCTGACGTTGGCCATCTTTGCACCTCACCATACAAAGGCACCTTAAATCCGAACACCCTGGTTGCAAAGCCAAGTCCCGAGGAGTCTGAGAGCAGGAACCTCCTCCTTCCACACAGAGCCGTAGCTCAGCAGCAGCCTCTCGTGGGTCCTGAGAAGGCCAAGCCCATCTCCACCCGGTTCCATCTGGTTCTGCCTGGCTGCAGTCACCCACCCACAGATGTGCCAGGCTTGCCAGGCAGGGACGGAAGGACAAGATCTATGACATCAATGGCTGCTGATGTCACAGGAGTTAACTGTTCTGGTCCTTTGTAGGCCAAATAATTTTTGAATCTTATGTATTATTTAAATACAAGTCTTGGCCAGGTGTGGTGGCACACACCTATAATCTCAGCTCTTGGAAAGCTGAGGCAGGAAGATTGCTGCAAGGTCAAGGCCAACCTGGACTACATAGTGAGTTCAAGGCCAATGTGAACTACATAGCAAGACCCTGTCTTGAAACAAACAAAACACACACACACACACACACACACACACACACACACACGTGTGCACACAAATCTTGTTTAAATCCTTGAAGGAATGATTTTAAGTAAACAATCAACTGGCTGGATTCAGGTCACAGGTCCCACCAATCCATGGATGTTGCTTGAGTATCAGTTCTGTATTCAGAACTGAGCAGAGCTTGGTCTGTCTGCTATGAGCGCTACCTAGTGGCCACTCTGGACTGGCGGTGATCTGGCGCGCAGTCATTCAAACCTCAGAGTCCCTGGAGAATGCTGTTCAGGAGTGGGCTCAGAGCTCAGAAGCAGCTTCGTGGTGTCTCCTTCCCTCTCCTCTCTCCCCACTTTCTCCTAGGTATCTTCTACTTCCCGGGGCACCCTTTCCTATCTGCCATGCCAAAGGCTGGAGCCTTAGTTCCCTCACTTTAAAACAGGAGCATCAGGCCCTGGTCTAGATGATTCATCACAATGGTTCATTAAGAGGATGGATGTAACTGCCTCCCTCCAGCAGCACCTCCCCGCCTTCTTGAACCTACACACCCTCATTTCCATCACTGTCCCTGGCCCCGAATCTGAGCCTACATTAGTACTGCTCTACCCACTAGCTGATCCTTTCTGGATCTGTTACAGTGAATCGTAAGCATTCATTAAAATGCAGTACAGTTATGTATGTGACTTACAGGGCTGATATAATATATGAATAATATCCATGACAGCGCTGAGCATTTAGAAGGTGCTCAAAAAATTAGGTGAATAACACTAACATGAATGTATTTTCCAAAACTCAATAGAATTTGAAAGGATTCTTTTTTCTGAGAAGGGGTCTTGCTGGGTAGTCCAGGCTGGCCTCAATCCCTGAACCCAAGGGATCTGCCTGTCTCAGCCTCCCAAGTGTCTGGGACTGCAAGCATGTGCCACTGTGAAGAGATTTTTAAATTAAAGGAAAAAAGCAAGTGTTTAACACAATTTCTGCATATTACATATATGTTAAACCATGGGCTCCCAGTAAAACACAGCAGGATGTATAATGCACATGTTTATTTTCTCTCTCTCTTTTTTTTCTTTTTGAGACAGGGTTTCACTATACAGTTTAGTCTGGCCTTGAACTCTTTTTGTAGCTCAGGCTGGCCTTGAACTCCTGCCACAGCCTCCTGAGTACTGTGATTATAGGTGTGCCTCACCACGCCTGGCCTTCTCTCCCTCTTAAAACACTAATAAAATCACAATAAAGTAGTAAAAAAAGGGGCATAAATTCATAAAAACAAAAAGAATGAGAGCTGGTCACGGTGGCAATGCCTGCAATTCCAGCACTCAGGAGGCTGGGGTAGGAGGAAGATCGCCAAGAGTTCAAGGCCAGCCTGAGCTACACGGTGAGTTCAAAGCCAGCCTAAACTACATAGTGAGATGCTGTCTAAAAAAAAGGAATGGGAGAAGTCAGGCAAGGTGGCACACACCTGTAATCTTAGCTGCTACTCAGAAGCTGGAGAAGGATGAAAACAAAAACTAAAAAGAATTGAAGCTGTAGCTCAGTGGTAGAACATTGGCCTAGCACGCACAACTCCTGGGTTCAAACCCTAGTACCATAAAGAAAGCAAAAAGGAAAAGTGAGAGAAGATGAAATAACGGATGAGGGTTGCATGAAAATTTTGGAAGTCAGCAAGTAAACAGAGGAATGGAAACTATACTAGACATGAGGGCATGGAGCGATTTAAACGCGGCATCGACCACAGGAAGTGAGCAGCAAAACAAGCTGGTTACAACCCAGAACCTGGGAAGGCTCAGGAGCGGGAGGCTCCACACATCTCTGAGGGGGAGGGGAGGTGGCAAAAAAGAGTTTGGGCGGAGCCCTGCCTAGGATCCCTAGCACCTCCCCCTCCTCCTCGCGCAGACAAACGACAGTGCCTCTCTCACTAAGGAGGAAAGAGAGCTTGTGCGGGACCTAGGGCATCCCAGGCTACACAGGCTTGGCGGAGGACGTCAATCCTTTGATTTTTCTGATTAAAAAGTTCCTCTCGTGCTTCAAGCAAAGGAAGTCCAAAATGACCAATATAAAAAAAAAACTGGTGCTATGAAAGTGTATCTTAAGATTATAGTACTCTTTAGAGAACATTCTCGGCCACTCAGTCTGAAGGTCACTGGTCTGACAGTGTCCCCACTGTCTGTCCTGCATAAGGAAGTGGCTGAGGTGGGTGTGTGATGGGGAGACGGCCAGCCAGGCAGCAGGAGCAGTGACCCTTCATGTCCTCACCAGGAGACTCAGTCTAATGTCCAAGTGGTCTCTTTAATCCAGAAGCCTCTAACGAACTACAGACTCATGGGAGCAGCTCACCAGGTAAAGAAAACTTCACACAATACAGTTTTTCTTTATATAATAAAAACAATTAAATTTAAAATCAGTTGGTATTTTTCTTTGAAGTTAAAATTTCTTGACAAAACTGGCACTAACCTTGAAAATGAAAGCAGGTTAAATCGACCACAAGAATGACTGGGTAGCTCCCAGTCATTAGTGCTAAACTTTGGCATGTAAGGTAGAAAAAAAATCTCTCATCATTCAATGCCTTTTTCGTTTTGTTTTGTTTTGTTGAGATAGGGTCCAGGCTGGCCTCAAACTTACAGCCTCAGCCCCCCCAAGTGCTGGAACTAAAGGTGTGTGCCACCACCCCCAACTTTGGCGTCTAATTAAAAACAATCAAAAATCACAAAATGTCAAAGTATAGTGCCACTGGCTCACAGCTACTGGGAAACACAAGTCAGTGCCTAGGACCAACCACAGTCATCAGCACTGAGGGTCCCCTGTAGAGGGTGCTCTGCAACAGACAAGTGATGGCAGGGAAACCAGGGCCTAAACTCCCGGAAGGCAGAGATTGCTTGCTTTTGTTTTGGTCACTGCCTCGTATGCATCCCCTTGAACTGGGCTGGCACATAACATTTCAGTTAACACTGTAAAATAAAAAGGCTGAGGGCTGGGGATACAGCTTACTGGCACAAGTGCCTGCCTGGCAAGCGCGAGGTCATGAGTTCAATCCTTGGTACCAAAATACGTACATACATACATACATACATACACACACACACATACATACATACATACATACATACATACATACAATAAAAATGCAGAGAACAAACCATTGTAATGCCCTGATACAAAAACAAACCACAGGGATGGTCAAGTCAAATTTAGTAAGAAGAGTGGCCTCATTTTATGTTTTTACAATTCTTTTTTTTTTTTGAGACAGGTTCTCAGAATGCACGTCAGGCTGGCCTTGAGTTCACATTTAAGCCCAAGCTGCCCCCGAACTCACAGTGATCCTCCTGCCTCAGCCTCCCAAGAGCTGCGATTACAGTTGTGCATCTCCACGACCAGTGCAATCTTTTTAATGTCCAATATTAATTAAGAAAGACAGCTGGATTCCCTATCTGCTTCGGCATCCAGTCAGTTTCCCATTAAACAGCCTTTGGACACTCCTGAGTGGACAAGGGGGTGGAAATAAAGTTGTGGTATTGCTATGAAAGTAATTTTGACCTCATCAGCCCCTGGAAGCCTCTGTACTGCCTGGACTTCCCTTGAAGACATTGTTTTGAAAAGATATGTATTCTAAGACTCATAACTTTCATCAGCATTTGAAAGGGATTCTCAAGCTAGGGAAGAGGGTAAAAAACGACAGAAAGAGGAAAGCACCAACAATGCCACACAGCTACATTCACGGGAAGGCTAAAACATTTGTTCCTTTAAATACCACTTGCTCTTTGTACTTCAACATTAATTCAACAGGAAGTGAAGTGCTATTTGAAGAAAAGAACAGTCAATGCTTCTCCTTGACAAGACGGTCACCAGAACAAAAAACATACACTCTGACTCCTTCCGGTTCATGTATAAATGTCCATTGTCAGTGTACATGTACTTTTTAGGTGATCACTTATAAGTGACACTCTAATTATAAGACCCATATGTCACCTTTCTCCTGGCTTTTCTTCTCTTGCACAACTTTCTGCTGACTGTCATTCAAATATTACTTAACAGGACAAAAGAGCAATTTCTCATTACCAGTCAGTTCCAAACTGCTGCACGGTCCTGTCTTTCAGCCTGCATGCTTCTGTGAATACCAGCAAGAAGGTAATCTACAAACCAGCTGCTCTCATCCTGTCTAAACAGGGGCTGCTCTCTAGGTAGGCAGCTGGTTGTACAACACAAACAATTCTAATTCTAACTCTAAATTCTTACCTCTTCATTCTTCTTACACTGAGAAGATATATGGTTTCAAACATTCATCCCACAGGTAGGCGAAAACAAAGTGGTGATGGAACTTTCTCAGGAGAATTTGGTTTTTGTGCCTTATTTAAATTCATATCTCTCAGCAAACCTTGAAGAACGTATTAACCAGGCCAGGATGCCCCTGGTCAACCACAGAGGTCTACACTGGAATTCTGAAGGTGACCTGGAATGCACCTTCAGGTATGTTATTTAATCTGCACTTCACTTTTGTCTTTAAAATGAAAATAAACCAAGCATGGTGGCACACACCTTTAATGCCAGCACTCAGGCAGCTGAGGCAGGAGGATCGCCATGAGTTTGAGGTCAGCCTGGGCTACATAGTGGGCTCAAGGCCAGCCTGAACTACATAGTGAGATCCTATCTCAAAATGACATAAAATAAACATAAATAAATAAGATGCAAATAATAGCAATTATCTATTCCTTAAGCAGATAACAGTATTAACTGAAATAATGAGTATGAAAAGCACTCACAGCACTGCTTGACAACATACAATATTCAGTGTCTGCTGACTTCAGTTTTCAGTACAGTCTATTAAAACAGCTCCGCTCCAGTCACAGTGGATCGAAGAGTTCATAACCATCAGATGAGCCCCAGGGTCATACAAGAGGGAAACCCTAAGAAAGAGATGTTTCCCGCAATGTCCTCTCTCAGACAAGCGTCTGTGTCCTCTAAGAAAGCGCTGACAAGCCGTGAGCAAGGCATTCAAGACATTTTCAGTGCTACCATGACAGTGTGCTGCTAGCAAGAGCAAAAGAAACTCCGGACTTGTCCTTCCAAACAGACTGACAGACACTGAACAGAAAGTCTGCCCCAGCCCTCCGGACACGAGAGAACTGTGCTTCCTGCTTCACCGCGGATATTTCTGCAGGCATGGGAAAACCAGTCCGGCTCCCAGGCCGCATTTTCAACCGCTAGACAAAGAGGCAGGCTGCATAAATACACACCGCACTGACAGGGCATGGAAGGGGACTGAGATTCAGGTAGAGGAACTGCTCATCTGTGATATTCAAATGTTAACAATAAGAATGTACAGACTTGAGTAAAAATTTTGTAGCTCTCATAAACTTAGTCACACTCTTTACTGGGGGCTCTTGTGGAATTCTATTTGCTTACCACCTGACACACAGCTCAACTTGCTCAAGTGCACAAGCTCCCCCAGGGCGAGCCTACCATCCCAGCAGCTGGCAGCATCTGGAGAGAAAGGAGGGGCGGACAATGACTCCTGACAGTCAGGGCAGGCACAGGCCCTATCCACCAGCAAACTCTGAGACCTACTTGATTTGATACGTTCGCTGGTCTCCATGCCCCATTTTATCTTCAAATATGACTGTGTCTCCCTTAGCTTAAATTAACTCATTACACTAAAAATGTTACAAGGTTAAGATGGAAGCAGGTAATCAAAGTGCAGAACAGGGAGAAGACAAAGCTTGTGATTAATCCCTTATCCTAGCAGGACTGCAATATTATAACTGGCCATACATAATACTCTTAGGAATAGTTTTTACAAAGAAGGTTTTCTTTTATGTCTTACCCATTAAACAAGTTTTTTCCATCTTCTTCCACATTACTCCACAGCAATTGGTTAGGTTTCCTCTTCTTTATTACCTATGAGGGGAAACAATCTGTAAGTCTGGACTTACGATAATGAGAAAAAAATAAATTTTCATGAATCTCACCTATAAATTCTTTTTTTGGGGGGGGGTACCTGCAATTGAACTCATGACCTTGTGCTTACCAGGCAAGTGCTTGAGCCGCTGAGCTAAATCCCCAGCCCCTCACCTATAAATTCAGAAGACGATCAGTTTAGTACAACACAGCAAACTC
>RJWT010002950.1:0-38428 GCA_004365215.1 Cuniculus paca
CCAGTTCCCAGATCCTAGCTCCCTCATTCCCAGCAATATCCACAGGTGCTAATTAAAGTTATTTCCAAGGAAGGAATCTAGTATCTCCAATTCCTGACTTTTTCTGAGACTCTGTGAGTTGAGTCAATTGCTTCGGATTAGCATTTCCTTCTACAGTCATTTAATTTTTGTAATTTAGTCAGACTTATCTTTGTATTTATCATTTCTAACAATTTCATTCATTTCTGGCATCTTCTATCTTCTCAGTTTCTGTGCTTTCCAATCTTTATGGCTATTTTATTGTAAACACTGCAAATGTAAACACTCATTTAATCAATGCTACAGTTTGTCTTTGTCCCCTCCAAAATCCACGTAGAAAGGTAATTCCTAGTGTACCAGTATTGGGAGGTGTGGTCTTCGGGAGGTAATTCATGAGCTTTGCCATTATGAATGGGATTCCATTGCCTTATTAAAGAGCTTGATGGGGGGAGTTTGACACCCCGTCTCCCCATTCACCTTTCATCATGTAAGAACACAGTGTTCCTCCTCTCTGGAGGACATAGCTTTCTAGGCACCATCCTGGAGACATATAGGACCCTCACCAGAACAATGAACCTGCCATGCCCTTGATCTTGGACTTCTCGGGCTCCTGAAATGTGAAAAGTAAATTTTTATTTTTTATAAATTGCATAATCCATGATATTTTGTTATATTAATATATGGTATAACCTTTGGACTAAGACGTTCAACCAGAGATATTTTTTTCCTAAAAGAATAAATTTTAAAGCCACTTTTTAATGAATGCAATGAACCAAATGACCAATTTCAAGGAGGCCCAGTTTTTAAAGGGCCAGTTTTGGCTATAAAGTACAAGGACAGACCTTTATAAAGTTTTAGTACAAGAAAAAATTCTTCAGATACAAAACTGGATCAGTTGTGGTGGCATTATCTAGACCACAGAAAATTCAGTATTTCATTTCCAAGTTAACTTCAGTGGAATCTTTCACTTTTACCTCCTTATATTGGGATCTGCTACCTCATCTTGCATCATAAAAGTTTTCTTATTACTTTGTTATTTACATGATTGAGATATTAGACTATGTTAAAATGAGATGCTGCAGAATACATAATAAAATGGTTCTGAAACATTTTTACAACTATAAGAGGGTTCATATTTCTCTTGAATATTATTCATTTACCATCTATTTCTTCAACCAATATTTACTACATGTTCATGATGGGCTAAGCAATGAGCTAAGAGCTTAATGTTGCAATGCGTATAAGATTCAGTCTTTGTATAGTCATGTCTATTTTATCCTACTTTGAACAATGTCTTAATACACACCATAGTCATAATTTTTAATTAACAACATGAAGTAAGAAAGCATTGGCATTCCTTACTTAATTTAACATGTGACTAACTTTTTGAATAGTTACTGGATTTACTATTTTAGGACAATCTACTATGCAAATAAAAGTTAAATATACAGAGCAGAAGATTGTAGTTAAATACCTTCTTTTAAAATGTCACTTTTTCTATCTGAAACCACACACTAGTAATTGATTAAGAATATGTTAAAAAGGTAGGTAGTGATTTCTAGCTACAGGATCAAGTATGATAGTACATGTTTAAATCTTAGGTTTACTAGATCCTTAAATATAGTTCCTTCTATACCAAGTGGCATTAATTTCTAAGAACCCAGCCTTTAGGCTTGGGGCTGCTTCCCAATCTACTGCTGGAATTCCAGATTGTGGCACTCTGCTGAAACATGAGTTCAGTTACCAAATATAGCTGCGTGTAGTAAGAGGCCAGATGAGGGTCTGAGGCCACAGTTGCCTCAAAGTGACCAAGGACCAAGCAGTCTCTAATGGACAGGCAAAGCCAACCTCTGTTCTCCTAGCAAAGAAGAAATGCTCATCTGAAGTTCGTCACCTTTCTGGAGGTTTCAAACTGACCAAGCATTGAAAAGGTCTGTACCATGTATCTTAATATACTTCCTTGTAGGCAACATTTTAAGGACTTGGAGAGAAAAAACAAACTAGAAATATTACAGTGGTTTGCCTTTGAAGTTATGATACCATTTAGATGACTGACTTTTCTTTCAGTTAGGGGGGAAAAGTAATGTGAAATGTTTAGTTTTTCCATAAACAGGTAATTTATAAGACTTGAATGCTGTCGTTACCTCTACCCATGCTGTCAGACAACCACCTTTTCTATTATAACCTTAGGCCAGCTAAATCAGTGCTATCGATTACAAAAGACTACATGTGTTAATGGAGCCAAATCTGTCAAGATTGTGCATGTCTTATGTTTCACAGCAAATAAAAATACACTTATCTAGACCCTCATCCACAGTTCAACTAAAAGCTGATGGCTTAAAATGGTAGGTTCTAGTAACATTGTAAGTTGTTAATTACCCTTTCAAAGGATTTTTAAAATAACCCCCAGGACAAAATTAAGTCAGTTGATAAAGTAACACCAGGTATTTTAAATTATGTCTATGCATAAATATACATATTGTTTAGAAGATAAACCATAGTAAGGGAAACTACACTATAGTCTATGGGGCCCAGTTAAATTTAAATATCATGACATATTTTATATTGTATTTTTAAAAATTTAATTAAGTTTATTGGTACAATTTAGATATATACAATGATCACATTCATCACAGGAAATTTGTACCTTTACATGATACACCTTGATTTATGTCCTTTTTTTCCTCCCATCTCCGTCCCCTCCCTTCATCCCTCTTAAACAACCCAAATGCCCATCAACTGATGAATGGATATTGTGTTGTTTTAAATTACACATGAAATTGTCTTGAATCCTATACATGATGTTGATACAAAATGATTGCAGGCTCGTATTACTTTTTAGCATTTACTAAAAATACTAATTACATTCTACTATAAATATTGTAGCCAAACGAAAGCCTATTTCTTGGCAATATTTTATTTTATTTTACAAAAATATAAAACTATTCAAAATTTATTTAGTCATGTACATACAGAAATTGAATTCCTTTTACATGATAAAGATACCTGCAATTTTTTTTCCTCAAAGAATGTGATTATTCACCTTAACAATTAAGATTTTTTAAATCAACCTTATAAAATAACAATAATAAACAGTAATCAGGCTTAAGAGATTAATCTAGCCAATGTCCATTCTGTGAGTAAATGGTAACACATTCCTGAACTCCAGTTAGTCCTCTCATCCTGGTCTTGGTACGGAGTAGAATCCGCATCTCAAGGGCTCTCTGTCAGCTATCTGTCCAGCATCTCTTTCCTTGCTAAAACTGAATATTGAAACTGACTCAGTAGCACTCACAACAGAATGAGGATCTAGATTACATTAGACAATTATAATCACTTTAATATATTTACCTTGTTTAAAAAAAAAGACTGTAAGAGAAGACATTTTTCAGGTTTATGAATACATCTGACAAGCTTTTTAAAAGATACCAGGTAGAATCTGCAAGGCCAAGACGAGTCTCCACTTCCTTCACATGGTGTGTGTGGAGGCTATTGAAGGATACTGCAATCTGTGAGTGCCAGTTAGGCATTCAGACCATGTAAAGGTAATAGCTCATCCTGATTAAATTCTAGCCAAAAAAAGAAAACCCTTAAGCTTTGGTGAAGAAGTTTGCTGGGGATCTAGCTCAGCCTGTCAGCGCCTGCCTGGCAAGCACTAGGTTGTGAATTCGATCCTGGGTACAAAATAAGAAAAAAAAAGCACAAAGCTTGGGTGAAGAAGCTCTAATTATAATTTATAATTGTTGAATCATCATTTTAGAGAATATGGAAACAAATTCAGTAAATAGATTTTGACTTTAAACAAGAAATGAATGAACTAGATATAATGTCTAGATACCAGACTTTTGCAACTGATTCAATATGATGGGCAAATGTGATAAAAAGGACACCAAGGATGACTACAAATATTTTTTCTGTAAAATATTCATAGCTATTACAGTGTTAAATAACCTATTATGATTCTATCTCTGAAATTGAAGGGATCTTTACAACTGTATCTTATTTGAAGGGATATTTACAACTGTAGACTAAATATGATAAATATTCCTGGAATGAAATTTTGCCTGATGATTAAGAAGGAAAAGAATCCCGTGTATTTAATAAAAATACAAAATTATCATACACTTTTTTGCATCAGCTGCAAGATTTTATAAAGTTTTCATGATTACCTTTAGCCCTGCATGGTAGGAAAGAGAGGTAATTTGCAGCAAAAAGAATATTATTAAAAGAAACAAAAGGAGAGAGTAAGGAAACAAGGAATTAGCGGTCAAAGTATTTAATCTAGGGGTTAGCCATGCTTCCAAAAAAAAAACAAAATTAAATTTTCAGGCTTTTTTAACTTTGATTTTCATTGTAAAATATTTGCAATATCAAATCTTTGAATCAACAGTTTGTATTCTTTTTAGTAATTGATTATGAAAACAAATAAGTGAAACTGCTAAATTTAAAATCACTTATCATATTAATGCTTTCTTTCAAAGATTATAAAATAAGCAACAAAGAGATCTCCCTGCAAGTCCCACCCCTCAGCTCCACCCCCACCCAATCCTGCCACAGAGATAATTGTGGTTAATCCTTTGGTTTCTGTTCTTCTAATCATTCATATATCTATTCTTAGCTCTGCATGTATTTTAGGTGATATTGAAACATTAATGGCCCTGCCTAGTCTTTCCAAAGTACTTGAAAATGGGGATAAATGACATTGAGCAACCTTTGGACCCTGTCAGCCTTTTTCTAATTCCAAACATTTTTCTTCCAAAAGAATAGACCTTAGTATCTCTAAAAGTATTCCTTGAACTGAATGTAAAAGTTCTTCTCCATCAAATTCTTAATTACTCATGATAGCCCCAATGGGAAAAGAAAACTTTGTAGTTAAATGAAAGTTTCAATACTGTTTGTCACTTCCTAATGGTTCGAATTTGGCCAAATAGTTGAATCTCTCTTTTTTTTTTTGGCTGTAGTTTTGGGTTACAGAAATAATAAAATAAAAAAATAGTATCTGTTCAATAAATTCGTCTGTGAAACATAGAAGTCAGAAGCCGGGCAGTAGAAAGTCCTTGGGAGGCCCAGTTTTTGTTGCTTGTAACCCTTCTCCTAAACTTGACTGTTTCTTGTGCATATATATTTATGCCTTCTCATCCACAAGTTCCTTCAAAACAAGAAACTCTTTCCCATTTCAATTGTCAAGAGTGCCTTCAAAGGAATCATACAGTAAGGTGTCCCACAAGTATTTTTCACTGACAACATAAAAGATCCAAGTGTCATAGGTCTGATTTTCAGATAATCTATCCCCAAAAGATAACAATTTTAAAAGCAAAGGTTAGTCATAATTTTATAATTTGCCTATTTTTTCCACCATCTGTGCATTCATATGTATATATGTACACTTATATGTGTATTACATATTCAGGAATTCAAAAATAAATTTTTTCCAAGTATTAGGGTAGTACTTCCAAGACTATTTAAGATATAAAATTATATATGTCACAATGTGATATCAAATACCAAATATAAAGTCTTCAGTGAAAATTTATTGACATGTGCTATATTTTACAGTATAACAGGAGAATCCAGATGATGTGACCTTAGGGAGAAATTATGAAGCATAAATTTACAATTAAAAGTAATCTATAAATTAAGTGGCATAAAATCCTCTAAGAAACAATGAAATACGCATAGGAAGTTATGAAAATAAGTAGAAGTTTATGTTTGAAAGCCACAGAGCTGAGAATAAACCTGGGAAGCGCCTGTTGACAGCTGGAGGTGGACAGGAATCTGTCATGTCTGATGGCATTTGCCAGCCCTCCCAAACCCATGCTCTACCACTTGTCTGCTTAAGGTTAAGAGTCTGACATTATGAGTAAATGCCAAAATTCACCTGGGAGGATTTGCCTACAGAGCACCACGCGGTGACACAGCAGCTGCCCTTACGGCACAGTCCAAGGGAACAGGAAGCACCATTAACCTGAGCACGTCCTTCTCTTGTGACTGTCCCTCCCCTCCAATGGTGGGCCTTCCAGAGCAGCCACGCTCTGCAGAAATTGATATTAACAGTGAATGTTTTTATTTTATTTCATAAAATCTTATTTTATTTTACTCTAACATCTTTTAAAGGTAAATGGAGGCTCTGTGCAATAAAAGCATAATACAATTGCTCAGAATCAATCAAGAAATTATATGGGACCATGATAGGTATAAGAAATTGAGACTCAGAAAATTTTTTTCATTTTATTACTTGTATCTTTTCTCTTACTAGAATGTTAACTCTTGGGATCGGGGTGTGACTCAGTGGTAGTGCACAGGATTAGCATGTATGGGGCCGTGAGTTCAAACCCCTGCCACCAACAAACAAAGACGTGTTAGTTCCCCAGGGCAGAAAAGTCATCTTACAGCTGTGTCCCCAGCTCCTAAAAGAGGAACCCAGCACATAGTAAACACTCAACAATAATTCAGTGCTGACTGAGGTAACAGAGAAAATAAGCAAATATATACGTATCTTCAGTGAAGACATTTGTACTTCTATGAACTTATTTTTTTTTTTGGCTGCACCAGGGATGAACTCATGACCTCATGCTTGCCAGGCAGGTGCTTAGGCCACTGAGCTAGATCCCCAGCCCACTTCTATGAACTTATGTAGAGAAAACTCAAGGGCTGGGGATAAAGTTCAGCAGCACAGTGCCTGTCTGGCAGGCAAGAGGTCCTGAGTTTGATTTCTGACCCCTCCTGCCAAGAAGAAAAAAGAAAAAGAAAACTTCAAAAGCATCACCAAAAGAACTACATTGGAATTCATCAAAACTACAGCATACAAAATCAACATACAAAAATCAACAGTGGACCAGGGATTTAGCTCAGTGGCGCAAGCACCTGCCTGGCAAATGCGAGGTCATGAGTTTGATTCCCAGGACAAAAAAAAAACAAACTCTATAGCATTGCTGGGTGCCAACAGCATATCATCTGAAATAGAAATCAAAATCACAATCTCATTTACAATCACTATAGACATACATGATAAATGATAATAGATAGAAGATCTAGGAATAAATTTGAACAATGAAATGAAAGATCTCTACATTGAAAAGTATAAAATATTGAAGAAAGAAGTTGAAGAAGATACAAAAATATGGAAAAACATCTCACATTCATGGATTGTAAAAAGCAATATTGTTAAAATGCCCATGTTACCCAAAGCAACGTACAGATTCAATAGAATCCCTATAAAAAACAAATAGCAGTCTGTATGTACTAGAAAATGTATAAAGTTTATACCCAACCACAAAAAAGCACACAAATAACTACAGCTGTCTAGAGAAAAAAAAAAAAAACCACAGGAGACATTATACTACCTGATTTCAGCCAACATACTACAAAGCTGTAGTAATAAAATGAGCTAGATGTTGGTATAAAAAGAGACACATAGACTAATGGAAAAGAACAGACTGCCTACAAGTAAACCCATGCACTTCCAGTCAATTGATTTTTTTTACATAGATGCTAAGACTATACATTAGAGAAAGGACAGTCTTTTCAACAAATAGTGTTGGGAGAATTGGATATCCACATGCAGAAAAATCATACTAGACCCATATCTTACTGGTTACCAAAAACAAAAACAAAACTCAAAATGGAGTTAAAGACCTAAATGTATGAGCTAAATGTATGAGCTAAACTATAAAAACCTCTAGAAGAAAAAACAGTAAAAATACTTCAGGACATGGAAATAAGCAAGAAATTTTTGGACAAGACCACAAAAGCATAGGAAACAAAAAAAAATAGGCAAATATGATTAGCAAACTAAAAGGCTTCTGCACACCAAAGGAAACAATAAACTGAGTACAAATAGAGCCTATAGAATGAGGGAAAATGTTCGCAAACTATACATCTGACAAGGAGTATTCAGAACTTATAAGGAACCCCAAAATTCAACAGCAAAACCCCTAAATAGTCCATTTAAAAGTTGGCAATAGTTCTAAATAGATATTTCCCAAAAGAAAACGTGCAAATGGCCAACAGGTGCATGAAAAAATGCACAACATCAGTAATCACCCAGGAAATACAAATCACAGCCATATCACATTAGTAAGAGTAGCTATTATAAAAAAATCTAAAGATAATGAGTGCTGATGAAAATATTGAGAAAAGTGAAACTTTGCACACTTTCTAGGAATACAAACTGGTATCGCCATTATGGTAAACAGTATGGAGTTTCCTCAAAAACTTAAAACTGTAATTAGCAAGTTATTCAGCAGTCCTGCTCCCTGGTATATACTGTACACAGAGGAAATGAAATGAGCACTATTCACAATTACTAAGACATGGAAACAACCCAAGCGTCCATCAACTGAAGAATGTATAAAGAAAATGTGGTATTTACACAATGGAAAACTGTTCTGTGATTTTAAAAAACGAAATCCTATCGTTTGTGGCAACAGGGATGGAACTGGAGATCGTTATGCTAAGTAAGTAAAATAAGCAAGACACAGAAAGACAAGTACAGTGTCCTCTTATTCATATGTGGAATTTTCAAAATTTCATCTCATAAAGGTTGAGAGTAGAATAGTGGTTATCAAAGGCTGGGGAGAGCAAGGTAGGGGAAGAATGGGGAAATGTTAATCAGTAGGTAGTAAGTCATAGTTAAGAGCAAGAAGTTCTGACGGGCTATTGCACAGTAAGGTCATTACAGATAACAGTAATGCACTGCATATACCAAATAGCTACAGGAAGGGATTTTCAAAGTTTTTTTCAGAAAGAAATGATAAACACTTTTATAAATAAATATGCCTGGTGTGACTTAAACTTTTATATAATGTGTACATGTATCGAGCATTACCTAGTACCCCATTATCGTGTGCAATTTTATGTTTTTATGAATCAGTTAAAAATGACCTCCAAAATGCAAAGTGAGAGTAAAATAACATTTTACTGAAGAGAATATGACTGCAATGGGACTTGGGTGACTAAGAGCAAAAGGAGGGGATGAACATTTCCTGTCCCTCTCCTGTCAAATGCTACCCAGGGTTCAAATCACATTTCAAACACCAAATCTATCTTACTTTTTCTCCACCATCTGCCATGATCCAAACACCACCTATGCATTATCCAAAAAAATACATCATCATAACCTCTGCTTTCATAGTGGTCACTGTTCAATGAGGAAAGTCTCTAAACAAATATTTATAATTGTTTACAATGAAAGCAATAATAAAATACTATTGCGGTGGATTGACAACTGGTGGGCAACTTGTAATCACCGGCTGAACCGAATCAGCGTGGTGCAGCGTGTGAATGGCCCACCTGTGCACTGTTACCAGGATAAAAAGGAGAACTGGAGAGGAAGAGGTAGTGTTGCTGCTTCTCCTGTTGCCGTTGGTTCTCCTGGAGGAGCTTGCGGAGCTTCTTCTCTGATGTGAACTTGGCTGTTCTTATCGTCAGAGGAGCTTGGGACCTTGTTGTCACTGAGAATGGCTGCGGCTCACTTTGGGGAGCTCTGGTCCTTACTTTGAGCATCGCTTCCTGGCTCCGGAGGGGAAGATGGTGTGCTGTTCAATCTCCACGAGAAGCTTGTCAGTCTGGCTTCCTGATATGAATTCAGCTGTTTTCACTGTCGGAGGAGCTTGGGACATCATCATTGCTGAGGATGGCTGTGGTACTTCTTGGGTGAGCTCTGGTCCTTACTTTGAGCATTGTTTCCTGGCTCCAGTGCAGAACCTTCAGTCTGCTGGCACAGATCCTTCATCCCGCTGGCACGGACTTTCTAGCTTCCACAGCTGACCTTTGGGCCTTCCCAGCACAGATCCATGAAACAGACTTGCATGAGTCATGGTCGTGGGCTCTAGGCCTCCAGTTAGACTGAGAATGGGGGGATTGTCATGGAATTTAAGAAAGTGTTCAAGTATGAACTGGAATTTGAAAAAGAAGAGGAGAAAACATTAAATAAAAACAGCACATGCAAAGTTATGAAGAGATTAAAAAAAAAACAAAAAATGTCCAAAAATAGCAGTAGTCCAACGAGGGTTGAGTGCCACATGTATTAGAGCCAACAAAGGATAAGTCTGGAGAGTCTTCATGATGGCAGGTGGTCCACAGACATCTTTAACCTGTATATCATGCTTTGGAACTTCTCTTAGGAACTAAGGAAGGTATAGCACTAAATGGGAGAAAGGAATGACATGACCAAACTTGTAAGCATAATTTCCTTTATTATATTTGATCCTTTAGTGTAATTTGTTTAAGCTATTTTAATAGCTATTGATTATTTTTCAGTTTTGACTGATCCCTCCTAGTGGGCTATGAAAGCATGAGAGAAGTTATGTTTGACTCACCTTTGTCTTTCTTGAAGCTTCCCTTGCACAAATAAGCAGTTGTTTAATTGAGTTCATGTTCAATTTACTATTCTAGGACAGGGAAGTGGGAAAAAGGGTCTGATTATAAAATGAGCATGACCAAGAAGATTCATTTTTCCTATGGTGAAGAACCCAGAACTATACAAATTCAAAGAAATTAGAGAATAGTTATGACTTATGAATTTTAGGAGAAATGATAATTAAGCTGAACTATTAATGAAGATTGATGAAGATGATGAACTAGACAAAGAAGAGAAAAAGAAGAAAGGAATTTCCAGGCAATTCAATTTCCTTGAAGAAAACTAAAAACATAGAGGCAGGAGACAGGAAAGATTTAAAGGTACACAAGACACCATTATTCCTCAAAATTTCAAAACTCTTTGATACTACTTTCTTAAGTAGAAGCACATTAGTGTTTTTGGCATTTTCCTCAATTCCTCTTTACTCACTAAAAGCAGGATAAGTGGGTCTTCTTAGTGTAGTCCATTTTCTGCATCTATCACACAAGCATTGAATTGCCAAGAGCACAGACATGAAATCTCAGGGAAATAACAGAGATGTCTGCAGTTGTATTTCATTCCTTTTGATTGTGACCTTTTAATTTTGGGGTGTTGACTGACATGGAAATCTCTGAAGCATAATTTTACAGTGAACTTGGGCCACCTGGAAACCTCCCTCATTCATTCATTTTGAATGAGCCTTTTCCCTAGACCATATACATGTTCCAGCAGCAACAACTGCATTGCAAATTAAATCGGAACCAGATATGCCATAAAACTATTATTTTCTTTTTCACTGTGTAAGCATTTTTTAAGCTACACATAATCCTGACAACTGGATCCTGTCAGATGGCGCCTCTTTAAAACCAAAATATAAGTTAATAAGCAGGTGAGATAATATGCCTCCAGCAAACACTCCCTACATAACAATAAAAATTGAACTTTTTTCATCATGTAAATGTTGCTGTAAGTTTCCTTATATAATGCTGCTCATTAAGCTCTAAAAAGTATCATGTTATGCTCATTTTGCACTAAAATATAATTGAATTAACAGTGGTACTCTGATTTTAAATCCTTGGTTTTATTAGTCTGAGACATTGCTTGGATTCTCAGCTGTGAAAACTATAAGGTAAAAGTGTGGAAGTGCTGGTTAAGATTTCGAGCTCTGGAGTCGCTGCATGGACTAGGATCTCGGCTTTCTTGCTCAGAAGGTCCACCTCAGTTTCCTTCTTTCTAAATTAGTACCTATGGTGAAGATTTTAAATGAAATAATCTACATAAACAGCTCTTGGCACAATTCCTACCTTCTGGTAAGCAGCCCATCGCTAGCAATTATTTTTATCAAGCTTATTACCACCATTAGTTTCTATGTGACCTATGAATCCATTCGTTTGCTAGTATTCTATTGCAGGGCTTGGCAAAATTTTTCTGTAAAAGTCCATATAAATATGTAAGACTTTGTGCACCATATAGTTTCTGTTTTATCTACTCGATCCTGATGTTGTTTTATAAAAATAGTCAATCATATGATCATATGCTACCTGTATTTAGGAAGGTAGATTCTAAGTATTCTCACCAAAAAGAAAAGAAAAAAGTGTCAATATCTCTCATGAAAAAGAAAAAAGGAAATATCTGAGGGGATATATTAATTAGCATGTGATGATAGTCTCACATGTATATGTTTATCAAATCTCAAATTATAAATCTTAAAGACTATTTTAACCATCATATATATAATAAAATTACAATTTAACAAAAGAAATAAAGTATACTTTATTTTTTAAAACAATGCAGTGAAGAGTCAGAAAGTTCTGCCTCCTCAATATTCATTTTAAACATTTCATTATCTTGTTGAATCCTTCTCAATTTCTCATTTAGTTAGTCTCACTATATCTTTCCTTGTTTTCCTGTGGGCCTTTAGTCCTGTAATTTCTCCATGTTCAAATTCCTATGCAAGAAGCCCAGTCCAGCATAGATTTCAGAGTATACCTGTTCTCGCTAATAACCTTGCCCACTTATTTTTCATTTTACATGCATGCCAAAACCCAGATCTTCTACCTCCATACCTTCACCAGGCCTGAAGAACTCTGCTGGAGAGAACTGTGCAATGATACAGATTTATGATACCATAAATACCTTACATCTAACTTCAGCTACATCCTTGCTATGCCCACAAGTTCCTCTCACAAAGCTTTCTTTCCTGACAAATAATTCAAATTATTTCTATCTCTTGTCTTCATAAATTTCCAAATACACAACAGTGTCAAGTTAAAAGCTCTTCTTTTCACTCAACACACACACACACATACACACACACACACACACACACTCACGTTTATATGTCTGTAGCAAGCATACCCTTTATTGCTTTTCTCTTTTGATAAGGGAAAGAACTATCCTGCCCCTTCCTGAAGTCAAATACCCCATTTGTACTATAATAATTCATTTATTCTCACATCCTTGGAGACTGAGACTGTAAACCATCCCCACTGTCTTACCTGTATTTTGAGCTTCTGTCTACTAATTCCTTTAGCACTGAAAGAGGCGTCCCATCTTAAATGTGGCCCATCCTAAAAACAGAAAGAAAGAAAGAAAGAAAGAAAGAAAGAAAGAAAGAAAGAAAGAAAGAAAGAAAGAAAGAAAGAAAGAAAGAATTATTAGAATCCACTTTTTGGTTCTACTACTACTTTCTATGTCTCTTCCTTTCTACAAACCTCAAAATGGTCAACTGTATTTGCAGTTTATATTTCCTTCTGATAGAAGTCTGGCTTTTATCTCTGTTGCATACAGGGAAACTGCTGTTACTAATGGAGCCAAATCTTCTCAGTTGCTAAAGTAAAAGGGACACTACCTCCTCCATGAGACATTTTCTTTTTTAATTTCCATGACACCTCACTGTCTTTGTTTCCCTCCAAAGCTGGAGGGTTCTTTTCTGTACTCTCTGGTTCTCAGTCAAAAGCCTTATCCACCTTTGTGGCTTAAGGACCCAGCCATAGACCAATAATATCCACCCTAGCTCCATGCTTCCTTCTGTGTTCTACGTGAACATCGCAAATGGCCTTCTGAATATCAACACCAGAGGTTCTTCAAATGTTAAGAGCTCAACTCAACGTGAAGCTTATTTTTTCTTAAGACTTGTTTCTTCCTCTTGTGGCATGTTAATGGCAATGTTCATTTTGTCCAAGTAAGAAATCTGTAATCCCACCTCTGCATCATCTCTGCATGTGATCGATCAGCAAGTTTCATTCTTTCAATCCTATTTCAGAAAACTTCACCTGATCCTCACCCTGCTGTCCATTTTGGATGCTATCACAGTACTTTGTTCTTTTCTCGCCACAGCACTTGCCACAATAAATTGTGTGTTTCCTACTTAGATGTATCTGCTGTAAACTAAGTTCCATGAGGGCTAAAAGCTTGTCTTTTTCGAAGTTGTACCCTCTCCCTAACACATTGCTGGGTATGCATTAGATACACCATGAATACACTTGGAATGGATAATCCCTTGGCATGTAGTACATCTATCTCAGTTTATGTTTCAAGTTATTCACATCAAGAACCAAAGATCTGGTTGCAGTTATCTACTTGGATTATCAGCTTACCTTACTCTAGGTGTGGTAGACACAAAATCTCTTTCTGCACTGAGCTTAATACAAAACTGAATTTCTCTCAAATCACAAAACAAGTGGTTTATCTTCCAAGGAAAAATAAGCTTTTCAGGAAGTGAAAATATGATCTGTTTTATCTTCAATACACAAACATACTTTTAGTCCAAGATTCCTCCCCTCCCCATTGTCATGTCTTTTCTAGGTTTATGTTATCTTGTATCTCTTCTCTTCACACATCACAGGAGCCGATCCTGACCCTGACTTCTCCACATGTTATCTACCATGTTCGCTAATGTACTAGGGGAACAAACCTGCCTTCTTGGAGTAAACTATAATAGCTTTTAAATAGACAAAAAATAATATGGAGTGTCCTTTCAATAAAATGCTGGATGGGCTCTAATGGATCTCCAGGACCTTCTTATCCTATGAGGGTCTGTGCCATTTGTTCATTGTCTTTAACAAGGCAATTTGACAACTCTGTAAGTTGTAGAAATCTCGCAGGGATGCAAATTATAACTTCTTCATAGATAACACAAATTATTTATTCTAGCAAGCATACTATTGTTTAAACTATTTTGAACACCATGTTTTATTGCTTTATGGATATTAATCAGTTCCAAATCAGCTAGCAAATTTGTTTTAGCATTCTTAGTTGCCTACATATGTATCTGGTCTTTAGCACATTCTCTAAAAGGGTTGGAAAATGTTTCTAGTTTTGTCACTAATTATATAGAATCTTGAATGCACATTCACTTTCTACTAGTTTATAGTTCCTGTGATTTTGCCTTTTCAAAATTATACTTTAAATTCCTGTTTCTTGTGAACATATTAAAGAATTCAAAATATATTGAATACAACTTGTCCTCATATGTGATTTTCTGATTATTTTAATAATCAGAGAAAATTTAGGATGCTTACATGCTAAATTCCTTTGACAAAACAAAGGAATTAGAGTAATATTTAGGTTGACAAAGGGAGGCAACAATGACCAGGCTGCTCCAGTAGACTTAACAGGATATACTACAAGAATTGTGGGACATATACTTTAGTAGGCAGAGCAAGACTAACATGGGAAAAACTTGGAATTCAGGCACAAGAAAGTAAGTTATTTTTCTAGAAAGACATCTAAGTGGGCATGGTGGCTCATGCCTGTAATCCCAGCACTCGGGAGGCTGAGACAGGCGGATCGTTGTGAGTTTGAGACAAGCCTGGGCTACAAAGTGAGCTTAAGGCCAGCCTGAATGGCATAGTGAGACCCTGTCTCAAAAACATGGGTCAGGAACCTAGCTCAGTGGCCTAAGTGCCTGCCTGGCAAGCGTAAGGTCATGAGTTCAATCCCTGTGCCGCAAAAAAAAAAAAAAAAAAGACATTTAAAATGACAGTACAGTATTCAACTAAAGAAGACACAGTAGGTTGATATTAAGCCTTAGGATCTCTGATTAAATAAATATCTTCTGTAGAATTAACAGATTCTATGAATCACTGAATCCTATGTGGTGGTACATTCTTGAGATCTATTTCTAGGAGCCCCTTTCAACTTTCACATACTATTGTTTGAAATCAGTGAGTCTCTAGATGCTAACCTGCTTCGAAACAAGCACCCCAGTTTGGACCTCATGAGACACCTTTCCTGGGGAAGGTCCCATCAAGTTTTCTCCTGACACAGCCTGTAAAGTTGAGCTTCACCATACTCAGGAATCATCTTAGACTCAATCATGAGGCAAAGATCAATTCTGAAGTTTGCTAGATCATTTCTCCTATTATTCTATAAATAGTATATAGAAAAAACAATAGTATACTTGGAGTAACAAGAAAAGTCATTGCCTCCCAATATTTAATTCAAAGAACAGTAGGATTTAAATTGATCCCTAATTGATAAATAAACACCTTTTATTTAATTCTTATGATATTCCTATATTAATATCATAAAAAAAGCACATAGTCCTGACACATGTCCTTCAAGATTAGAATAGGCTTTCACAGCTCCCAGATTCTTTTCTCTTTCCTCAGAGTCCTATCAGATTTTTATATCATTCCTGTAACATTTGTTCAATGTCTTTTCCATCTCCTTCATGTTACTGCCCCACATGAGTTTTAACTCCTTAAACATAAGGACTATGTCATTATTCTGGATCAACAGTCAGTAAATTTCATCTTCTGGACCAAATCCATCCAGCTGCATATTTTGTACAGCCTGAAAACTAAGAATGGTTTTGAGATTTTTTAAAACTCTTTTTTCTTTTGTTTTACATTTTAAACTGTTATAAAAGTCAAAAGATGAATATTACTTTTTACTGTAAAACTAACATAAAATTCTAAAATCGATGTCCACTAGTAAAGTTTTATTGGCACATGGTGGTGCTCATTCACATGGTTGATTTCACAACATCGTGGCAGGTTAGGTAATCACAATAACCATAAAGTAAAAATTAATTAATTAATTAATCAACCAATTGATTTACTATCTGGTCCTTAAGAGAAAGCTTGTAAATCCCTGGTCTGAAGCACAGCTGCTCCTCCAGCTCCTGAGATTTAATAAATTTACTATCTGTTGGAGTAGTGCTAAATGAATAGTGCTGAATGAATGAAATGAATGAGAAAGGAAAGGATAAAACAATACAGTTTCAAATATCGCATTGGAAGTCAAAAGAAAATGAAAGTTGGGATCATTAAAATATATTTAATGGCTTAGGGTCAGATAAACAAAGTCAGGTTTACTAAAAATACCAACAAGCTGGTAGTCTCACGATATCTGTGAAATGGGAGCTTAATCAGGTGTGTGGATAGGAAGGCGCCCATGAGAAGTTCTGAATGCCCTGCGACAGGAATCATACCTGCTGCAGGTGTGTCTCTTACTCGAACTACTCAGTACTGGTTAGGAGACACTTGGTATTCACTGATAACCCTGATAGTCACTAAAATATTAAGTTAAAATAATAAATGATAAACACAAATATGCTTTCTCTTTCTTCCAACTCGTGGAATGAAAAAACTGATATATTTGTTCTCCTTGGTATTTCTCTCAATTAGTAGATTTGCAGTGTTATGAAAACAGGGGAAAGGGCCAGGGCTTTAGCTCAGTAGCCTAAGCATCTGCCTGGCAAGCATGAGGTCATGAGTTTGATCCCTGGTGCCACAAAAAAAAAAAAAAAGAAGAAAATATAAAAAAGAAAACATAGGGGAAGATGATTGCTACTAATAATTCTATGTTGTCTTTCAGAACACAAGAAGAAAACAGGTTTCTGGGCCTCTGGGCTTCCTGTTGAGAGCAAAGAGTGTATGAACACGATTCGAATATGTCAGAGACTTCCTCCCACGACTCTTTCTATGATTCCTTATCAGACATGCAGGAAGAAAGCAAGAATGTTGACTTCTTCCCGGGGCTGTCTGCTTTTCTCAGCCAGGAAGAGATAAACAAGAGCCTTGACCTGGCCCGGAGAGCGATAGCCAACTCTGAAACGGAGGATTTTGACTCGGAAAAAGAGATCTCACAGATTTTCAACGCTTCTCCTGTGAGCCTCTGTGAAAATCCTTCCCGCAAGGAGACCAAACTGTGTCAGCAAACCTCCTCAGGAAAACCTCAGAATAATAAACCAACACCTATCCAGTCTCCAGCAGCAGAACCAAATGAGAGGATCTCTTCACCTGCTGCAAGGAGGAAATCTGCTGTGTCCCCCCAGTTTGCTAGGCCCAGTTACATTCGGAGCCTCCGAAAGGCTGGAAAACGGGGTGCAAAAACTCCCAACACAAATGCAAAACCCAGACCAGTTCATCAAAGTAAAGCTGGTCCCCAGAGTGAGCTGTGTGACAAGGCAGCTAATTTCATTGAGGAGCTGACATCCATATTTAGAGGGGTAAAACCAAGAAACAGGAGCCCAAACGGGGAGTCGTCATCACCAGACAGCGGGTACCTGTCTCCTAAAAATCAGCCATCAGCCCTGATGACTGCCTCAGCCAGCCAGAGCCCTACAGAAGACCATCAAGAGATGGAAGCAGAGGTCAAGTTACCTGAGGCCAGGCATTGCTACCAGGCTGACCAGAACGTGCCCAAGCCACGGTGCAATAGCATCTCCCACCTGCAGCCCCCAAAGGCCCCCCACTTCCCATCCGCACCTCGGTTCATCCAGAAGCTGAGGAGCCAAGAAGTCGCAGAAGGAAGTCGTATTTATTTGGAGTGTAGAGTCACTGGGAACCCAACTCCTCGAGTCAGGTAAGACATTTGTATTATAAATTTCAAATGGTTGTGTTGTCCTTTGATTGTCGGAGGAGGAAAGACTTCCTGTGTAGTTAGCCCTCTCATCACTGAGGTACAGTTTTATCAAGTACCTGCAAGGCAAAAAAGCACCTCAACTTGCAAATTCTAGTAGCCCTAGTATCCCTGGCACAATTTTTCTGTCATCATGGATCATCTGTGCTATTCACTCAAAAAACAAAAACAAAAAAACAAAACAAACAAACAAAAAAACCCCAAAAGATGTGACAACCAAAGAGGAGTGCAAGCAAGATGTTATGTGGGACTCTAGAATTAATAACAACCAGGGCAACTCAACACATGAAGCTTATTTGTACAAAGCACTGAGAAAAGTATGCATTTGAATATGAGCTGCTGAGGGTGGTCAGAATTGGTCAGGAGACCCAAAGTTTCATCTCAAAGGTTGGCAGAGGCCACCCATAAGAAGGGTTCTAATTAGATAATGCAGTGTCTCTTTAGTGTGTGCTACATCTGCACATAATCGGTAAAGTTCAGTACACATACACACCTCCAATGTGATGCAAACAGAGAAGACAGAACTTTTCTAACAAGGAAAGAGAAACCAAGTTGCAAGCACCAGAGGTCCCAATATTTATGCACAGGTTCTGGATAATAGAGCATAGGTGCAACAAAATAGAACGAGTGCACACTTAATATCTCACAGCGCCATGCCCATTATACTTTCTGTACTTTTTTCCTCATTAGTTTCAGACTTTATACATTCTCCTATACAAAAAGGTTACAGAGAGGGACCAGAAATCATACTCCAGGACTTCCTGTCATGACTCTACTTTTTATTAGTGATGTTGCTGCATTAATATTACCTATTAGCTTTATTATTTCTTATTTCTCGATTTCAGGTGCCAAAATGCTTATAATATTTTGTCAGGAGTCAACTACTCATTGATTTGTTTTGAAAGTTTTCCTTTTATGAATAATGAATGTTTTGCCTAAATTATATAAATATTAAAAAGTGAATGCAAAACAGTTTAGTTTGGAAACATAGTAATGTAGACATCACTGATTAAAAATTGCAACACTGGTGTTTTTAAAATTCACAATATTTCAAAATTCACAAACTATGCATTTTACCCTATATTGCTAATACACATTTTGCTAGTGTTGCTTTCTTAATTTTACAAGTCGCTGCCCACAAAACATGAAGTAAGCACCAGCTTTACTGACTGAAAAGTGGTGTAATTAAAAGCAGGTATTTGTTCTCCCAACCAATTTGTTCAACTAATTCACCTTGTCAGCTTTTGCAGTCGTTTTTCCATTATTTCTTTTTGAAACTGACAGCAGGGGGCAGTAAAAAACTTCTTAATGTGTTCATGTAATCATGTCCTTGTAAAGTCTGTGTTTATGTTTTCCATAAGAATTTTATTTTCCTATCATTTCCCTCCAATAGGAAGAAATTATTTGTTTTAGATTCTATTTACATGTTTTAAAATTCACTAATCTTGGGAACAAAGTATATACTGACATGTCATACAAAGCAGTTCCACCACTTTTAAAATAAAACAGTTCCACATATACTTATTTCCGAAATAGTCCCCTTCCAAATGTTTTTCCAGTGCAAGTATACCATAACCTTTCAAAAATGACATAAAACAATGAATTTAGCATTGAAGGATCAATTTCAGTGAGCAGAACATAATTTCTGTATTAAAATTTATTTAACCATTTTGTAAATCTAAGGGTCATTGAAAAATCATACTTTGGCTTCTTTTTTCCCTGATGGATCCTAGAGTGGTTAACTTAGTTGACAGCTAAAGTATCATTAGCTTAAGTAGTTTTCTCTTGTCATCTCTCAGCGTACCAAAGTCCATGATCAATATTGATCAAACATTGTAAATTACTCCTTTCTAGAATTAAGCCTTTGATATAATGCTCCATTGCTTAAAATTAGAGAGTCATTTTTGTATCCTCATTTTTATTTTGTTTCGAAAGGGGAAAAATGTAAATGCACATTGAAGTTTGTGCGAGATTTTCTTTTTTTTCATTTCTAGTCCAAAGATTTTGGTCATCTGTGCCAGGTATTCGTATGTGTAACAAATATCTAAGAACACTGAGCTCTTTGGACCACAAGAGACATGTGACAGTTAAAATCTTTGAAGGAAATGTTGTAGAAGAAAGAAAACATTTAAGAAAAAGGTCCTGCACTGGGGCATTGGAATCTAGCTCAGGCTGCATTCGTCCAGGGGAACCAGCATGCAGACACTGGAAAAGCCTCTTAAGCTAGAACCCCTTCTCCCAGGGCCCCAGAAGCAGCTGACAGACTCAAGGAGAGGCAAGGGATGTCAGGGGAATCTGAAGCAAGCAATAAGCAAAGGCCTAGGAGGTACTAGTTGCTAAGCGGAGAGACATGCAGTGTTAAGAGTTGGCAGCTGTGCCGGGAAGGGACGGTGTGTGCAAAGGAGCTGGTGGTCGGTCTGTGGACCGGTTCAGGTGTATTTAAAGGGACGCATCATTGGCGAGTACAGCAGTAGATGTCAGGTTCCATAGGCAGGGACTGGAGCACAGGGAGAAAATCAGACCCTTCAGGATTTAGACAAGTGAAAGCAGAACCACAGCTCCAGAAGGACTCAAAGACAAAGCAGTAAATAGGGACTCAGTGCTAAGGAAGCAAGGCAAGATTTTAGTGACTGTATTTGTGCTGCATCTGGAATAGGAAACAAATTGATGTATTCATGTGGGTAGAATAGCAGGGAAAAGCCAGTCCAGATATTTCAAGGCATTTGTGTTTATATCCACTCAATTCACCTTCCACACACAGATACCAGTCACAGCCACCAATAGAGCTGAAAATACTCTATTTCCCCCCTTTATTCTTGCATATCCAACAAAATCTCAACAAAAGAGGGCAAGGCTGATTGAAGAAAAGCTGTGTAAACTAATTGAAGTTATATGCTTAGATAGTATTTGAATGATATGCAAATTATCTATAACCATTTGAATTATTGCACTTAAAAAGTATGTTAAAAATCATCTGCTTCTCTAATTTTGTCCTAATGTTTCATGTCTTCTATGCAGTACTTCAGAAGAGCATAAAGATATGTTTACCTTCCCTGTTTTCTCCACTCTCAATTTGTGAGTTTATACAAAAGATTGTGAAACTCTTTAATTCAGAATTACTTCTGATGTCCTTACACTTTCATGTTAGACTTTGGAAAATAGTTTATTATAGCAGCTATATATTTTAAACCTCTTACTTGTAAGAGAACTGAGACAGACAACTGTAAAATGATGTACCAAGTAACATAATAATAATCAATTAGTCATAGAGACTGGAACAACCCACATCTTCTGACTCCTGGTCCTGTAACTGTAGTGGTCAGTGAGAGGACTTTGGACTTTGCACTGCCACTTGCTATCCTAGTAGCTGTGTCTGGCCTCTTGACCACCTCTGGACATGGAGATGAGTGGAACTGCCACGCTTAAAAATCTATGAGACGTGGAATTCATACACAAATATCTTAATGATGATGGTAGCATAATAATTTCTAGAATATTTTTCTGAACAAGAAAACCATAGTCCTTCATAGCTATTCTTCTCTTTTTTCAGTAAGTTAATAATAGGCAACATAAACCAAAAAAAGTTTTTTTTGTTTTTGAATGTATATTCTTTGCCAAATAGCTACAAATAAAATACAGCATTCTCACTTACAGGCAGTGGTCCAAACATGTCCTGATATTCAGATTATATTATAAGGTAATTGTGTATATATGCAAAAGGAAAAAAGATAAAACATTTTTAAACACCCACCTACTGCAGTAAAAATATAATTCAGCCATAGTCCAAACATGTGCTTTAATACTCTAAGTACATTTAGTCATAACAGATCATAAGATGCCTATTAGGTCATCATTATTAGTCTTGTAAAACTTTAATATGGGTAATTAAAATTAATTAAATTCTTTCATTTTATAATCAAAACCCAACACCTCCAATGCCTCCAATTAGTTTACATTAGCAAGACTTTGATCATAATAAATGTCAAACAATAGGATTATCCATACCAAACCTATGCAACTTTATCCATAGAAATTTCCATGTCCCCAAAGACACTAATAACGAAAACAAGCCATTGAGCAGTTTTCTCTCTGAGCATATCAGTATATAGTATATTCCATTTATTGACTACATTGATTGGAAAATGTGGCACAGCACCAATAGCCAATAGCTTATGAATATTTGGTGCCTTCAGAGTGAAGTTAATATCAGAGGACTTAGTCCTGTATTGTAGTTGTTAATGAATCTAGTCAACTGTGAGGTAACACATGACACCATCAGATTAACAATGTGAAAAAATCTGATAATATCCACATTGTTTCTGCATATGTAATAGGTACAGATAATTTGGAGAACAATTTTATGACACACAATAAGTTTAAGATGTGCATACACTAAACCTTTATGACTTATTGGACTACTTGACTTATTGGACTACTTGACTTCTCCATTTGGATATTAAATAGCCATACTGAACCATATCAAAAATAAAAAATTATTGAAAAATCTAAAAAGAACCCCTCAAATCCTTTCCATGTCAAAAAAAAAATAAAATAAAACAGAACAAAAGTCTACTCTCCTTCCACCTGTTCAAGGAAAGAGACCTAGATTCACCCTTGACTTCTCTTTTTCTCACACCCTATTTCCAATCCATCAAACAAATCCTCTGGCTCTACCTTTAAAGTCCGGAATCTGACCCCTTCATACCACATCCTCTGATGAGGCTGTGGTCTAAACCACCATGATCTTTCTCTCAGTTGTATGCATTACCTTCTAATAGGCCTCCTTGTTTTCGTTTTTGTTATCATACGCTATACAGCACCTACCATACTTCCTTTTAATGAAATTGTACTGCATAGAACCATCCAGTGACTTCTCATTTCATTCAAAGCAAAATCCGCTCTTTATAAATACTAATAAACTCCCAGCTCTATGACTTCATCTTCTATTATTCATCCTTGAGATGTCTACACCAGCCCCAAGAAAGTCTTCCCTATACCTCTATCATGACAGACGTTCCTTCCTGGAGACTCTGCACTTTCTGTCCTTCTGTTTGGAAGGCTTTTCTCCAAGATGCATACAAGACTGACTCTTTCCTCTCTTTCATCTCTCTCCTTTAAGTGTTCTTTAATGTCACCTTCAGATTATGGCCTCCCATAACTACCCTTTGTAAAAGAGCAGGTCCTGCCCACCCCACTTGCTATTCCACTCTATGATGTGTTTTCTTACACACAACTCATCTGACATATTGTACAACTTACTCATTTAAGTTTTTTTTATTAGCTAGCTCCTTCACTAGAATGCAAAATCCTTGAATGTAATGATTTTATCTATTGTACTCATTCTTGGCCTACAGCTCTGTCTAGCATGTAACAGGTACTCAGTAAATATGTGTTACAGAACTACATGAATGAATTCCACTCCTGAATATATACCAGTATAAAAGTCTTCATGGTAGCATTCTTTAAAAAAATCTAGGGAGAATCTAAATATTTATTCACCAAAGAAGAAATGAGCAAATTAAATTATGATGTATTCATACGATGAACAAACCAAGATTGTGCATATAAGGATATCCTGAAACACAATGTCAACCATAAAAAAGTTAAAAAAAAAAAACAACAAAAGATAACAATATACAGTATATTAAATAGTGTTGATTTCTTTTTTTTGTTTTGTAATTTTTTTATTTTAAAGAAAATAAAACAAAACAAAATAAAATAAAATAGAACAAAGCAGATCAGAACAGAACAATGCAAGCAATACAGGACTTCAAAACAAGTCAACAGGAAATCAACAGTGGCTACCATAGTGTCTCTTGCTCAAAATAGTTGTTCATACCTTCACACACAATAAATTCAAACAAAACAAAATAGTATAAAGTCAATCAAAAAAAAGAATGAAAGCATTATAGGCCTTCAAAACCAGACATTAGGAAATCAACAATGGCTACCATAATGTCTCGTTTTCTTCAAAATAGCTGTGCATACCTTTCTTACTATTTTTTTGAAGTTCTGTATCATTTCTATCCTTTTTTCTGTTTTTCTTTTTAAAATAAAAAAAGTACACACAAATTTCTTGAATAATTTCAAGTTTCATGTGCAAGACTGCAATACCTCAGGTCTACAGATACGATAAGAATATAGAGAAATGCACAGCAATGATGAATGCTAAATTCCACTTCATAAAGACTACAGAGATAAAAAGAATATGATGGATAGGGAGTATTCAGAGGGCTTCAACTATTTGTGGTGTTTTATATCTTAGTAAACATAGTAGAAACACAAACATAAATTGGTATTTTAAATATGATGTTGAAAAAATGCCAACTTTTTAATTTTACTCTACTATTCCTTTTGTGTGTTTGGTAAGTTCTGCAGCAACTTTTCTAATAAGCTGCATGATTTAATCCATAAAATTTATCCAGACATTATCTTAGTGGCTAGCATTGTAAACTGAATAGGCTTGTTCTTAGCCATTTGTTCTTGTGAGTTATACATTAATCAATTTTTCTAGGCAGTTTTAGTTAAATTTCAGATCTTTAAAAACATTTTTTGTTCTGATTTTGTGTTCTTTTAGTAGAATAGTGTATGTATTCGATCTCATGCCAAAGAACTTTTATGGTACAATTCAGTTGCAGAAGATAGAAAGATCTGTATCTGAGCTTCTCATTTGTAAGAAAAGGTCTGCATTTAGACACACACAGCCAAAGAGGGTCTGAAGATTAGCAAGTCACTCATCACCGTTTTACCAACCAAGCTGCCTCTCTTCCAGCATCATTTTTGAAGAATAAGAGCAAGCAAAATAAGGCAGAATCCATAAGAAAAAAAAGACATAATCTTACAGTTTCTTATTTTTCCATTCTTTTGTGATTTTTTAAGTTTATTTTAAATAATTTTTTTCTTTTTTAAAGGATTTTTAATTTTTTTTAGTGATGCTGGGGATCAAAATCAGGGCCTTGTGCATACTAGATGAAATATTCTTTTCTTTCTCTATATAGATTTTTTTTTTAAATTGAGTCCTTTCTATTTCTCACAAGCCAATAATATTCCCTAGAACTTCAAATTTCTGTTGAACTAGAAACCAAAGAGATTAAACATAGTAACACCTTTCACTTAAGTAAAAATGCAGGCTTACCTGATTCCTCTAAAGACAATTTTTGTGGTTAACAAATTAAAGGAAATGGTCTATCTTGATGGTTTTCTCTCTTTTCTAACCTTTTCACTCTTACTCAACCCTACTTCCCAACTAATACCGTCCCCTTGTAATTCTCACTTTAAAACTCAATTGTCCCTCTATGGTAGCTTAAGGTCAAGGCCATTAGTAATAAGGCTATTGAATATTTTCATATAGACCTCAGTGAAATGGAGTAACTTGGTATCACCAAACTCAGAAGGCTTTGCCCCTGTTTTGTGTAATAGTCATTTAATAATTTCTACAACTAATGGGAGTGGAAGATGCCTTACCACCTCTTCCCAGCCGACCAAAGACATCATGCTGCTGAGATCATTTGCTGAAGTTGTGATACGCCTGATATTTCTTGAACCAAAAGGCAGTCTTGATATTCAAGGCAAATGTGAAAAATTCCTGAAGTTGAAATTTTAATTGATTAGAACCATTCTTGATAGCTACCCAAGTCTCAGTATCAATTAGACCTTAGTATTGGTTTACATATCAATGGCTGAGTTTCTGTATTTAACAAAAAAACTCATAAACAAATAGGATATTCACATGTAATCTCTTTAAAATTAAAAGTTTGCTTGTGGAACAAGTATCAGAAGCACCTAGTAGCTGACAGTATGAATTCTTTGAGTAAGAATATGAATCTTGTCTCTGTCATGTGTTACTCAGGTCAATTTGGCAAGTTATTTAAACCTTCTGGGCCTTAGTGGGCTTTTTGTAAAATAGAAATAACAAAAGTACCTACCTCTAGAGTAATATAAGAGTTAGGTCAATTAAAATGGAAAGAATTTAAAACTGTCAGGCATATAGTAATATCTTAATAAATATTTATAAATGCTCATTAAGGTGCTTTTTCTATCATTTATTGCTATTGTTTTAATATAAATTCCCTACATTCTATCATTTATTGCCCTTGTTTTAGTATAAACTCCCTACACTCTACCTTCCCAAAAATCTTTGAATCTATTTCCTTTTAAAAAATCTTTATACTGCAATTTTCTTTCATTCTGCGACACTAATAAGAAAGAAACACTTCAACATTATAAGCTAAACAAATAACTGAGAAGATATGTGAAGGAAGTCAAAAGGTATTTCTGAGTCTATCTGTAAAGGGAGTTTTAGATTTGTATCTCAGACAATGAACAGAATCATTATGAAGAATGCCAGAGAACCGTGGGATATTTTTCCTTGATCTCTATATATTACAATTTTCTAGAACTTATTACTGCACAAGTTCCTTAATTGCTGTTGGGGATGGGATCAAAGTCAAACAAAAGTGATTTCTTTCCATCTCTACTCCTCCCTCATACAACTAATTTATCTCCCCACCCTCTCTTTAAACCTCAAAGCTGTGAAGGTCGGCTGAACTGTGGATTACTGTCAATTTGGAAATCTTTCCAAAAAGCAAACTTTTTGACTGTTGTTTTCTTGCTGCTCTTTAAATTGTTTAGCAATTTCCCTCAGTTTGCCTTAAGGGGACTTGATAAACATTTGTTAAAGTCAATTGAAAGTGTTTTCCCAACACTTTGCCACTCCCTGTTTTTTATTTCAATAATTTTAGCAGGAAGAAAACTCTAAAAATAATTTGAGTAACAAATGCAGGCTTTCCCTCAGCTAGATAAATTGGCTTTCATTTTGTTTTCTCCCTACCAAGTATTCTACCACACTGCAAAGGTCTTAAAAGGAAAATAACATGTTTTTTTGAAGTTTAACTTACAATGCAAAGTACTATGAAATAACTTTGTGAAAGAATTTGACTCGATAGTTTTAGATATCTTCACAGTCAAAATTATTCAATGCCTCAAATCTTCTCTGGAGAGCCAATTTAGGTACTTGACATGTTTCTTCATTTGCCTTGGGGCAACACCTCATCATGGATCACTGAACCTGTTTAGGTATAATTACAGCAATTCAAGAGCTCCACTTACATATTGCATTCTTTTGAGGGTTAGGAGTTACTTTATAAATATAACTGTAGCAAATATAATTACAAATCTGAAACTTGATAATAGCTTACTGTGCTAACCAAGATGTGAAAATGGTCCACGAGTTAGTGTGTCTAAATGATGTGTAACAACAGAAATGATTCTTTCCTATTTAATTTTAATTTTTTGAGCCAAGTAATAGTCTCGTATTAAATATCTGCTAGGAGTAAACTATTAGTCAACTGAGCACTGATAGGGAAATCCAATGAAAAGCAGAAAAATGACTAAATGCAAGTGCAAACTTTGTTCTCTTGGTTATGGGTTTCAACAGTGGAGTCTTGGTCCATTTATCAATATACAGTAAGTTAGGTCACAGAAACAAGCTACCATTCACTTTTTTTATAATCTATGTGCAGCAGACAAGAAAACATAAATTGAAATGCCCTGTGAAAGTAGAGCTTTTACCTAAAGGTGACAGCATTTAGCCTTGGTTGATGGAATTGGGGAAATATTCCTAGTGGAAATAAAAAACACATCTGGGAAAAAGTATTTCCCAGTAATGGAGAAGACTCTTCCTAAGGCAGGATGAGGAGGAGGGAAGGAAGGAAGGAAGGAAGGAAAGAAGGAAGGAAGGAAGGAAGAAGGGAGGAACAGAGGGCCAAAAAGGAAAACCAGGGACAAAAGACAGTCCATGGTCATGCTCCCATGATCTCCATTCAGTAGCCCCCCCAATTTTTATTACCTCCTAATAATGCCATCAAAGTATAAACTCATCAATGATTTAACTCCCTGATAAAGTTAGGAACCTTATGATCTAATTATATATTTCAAAAACCCCACTTCTGAACATATGAGCTTAGGGAAGGACATTTTGTATCAAAACTGTAATGCAGAGAAAGATCTTCAAAATCATTTTTGCCATCTTAAAAGGTACCTCGGACCAGTTGCCTTAGCAGGGAATGTTTGTGCACGGAGAGAGCACTGGAGGTATAGTTGATAAAATCTAAGAAGCAGAAAATATTTCTGATTCAGTTTTGAACTTTAAAGCACCATGACTGGGGATTAAGAATTGTCCACATCATTACATAAATTGAAATATGATGAAGGGACTAGATTGGAATAGTCTGCTTTCTAAACAGATAATAGTGAGAAGGCATCATTCACAAATAAGAGGTAAGGGCTTAGCTAGGCCTGCTCCCTCCTGTCTAGGGCTTTGTTGTCATCTAATTAAGAGACTTCAAAAGTTAACTGCAGAAACTTAACGGCAACATTTCAGCATCATATAAATCTTTGCAATCACTGTGTATAATTGCATAGACCTTAACGTTGTATGAAGTTAGAACTAAAAGGTCATTTTTATTCTTCTCAGTTCTGTGGTTGTCGTTTTAAGTTAAAAGTTAAAATAATTTCTTCTTATTTTACATGTAGAACTACCAGAGTTAAACCTTCATGACAGTTCTTATCATTCTCCCAATAATATTAGGTATAATAGTCATAGTAGCTTACATTTCTTGAGCACTTAGTATTTGCTGAACACTCTTTGAAAGGCCTGTCCAACTTTCAATCCTCTTTTTTCCTATAGGCTACATAGTATCGTATTTCTTGGATTCTAGTACATATTTCTCACTATAGTTAACATGTCTATAGTCAGAATACATCTTATAGAAGAGAACGTTTTATTTTCACCTGTCTGATGATGGTCACAATATAGGTTTCATAGCTTGTGTGCGCACACACATTTAGCTACAACTGTTCATTTTGTCACTTTAATTATGTGTCTGGCTGATACTTGCTGTTGTTTGGATCTGAAGTGTCTGCCAAAGGCTTATACGTGAAAAACTTGTTCACAAGCCTGTGGTGCTATTGGAAAGTGGTGGACCCAACCCTTTAAGAAGCTGAGCTGGATAAGAGAAAGCCAGGTCACTGAGGTGCATCCCTGACAGGGGTACGAGATTCCTACCCCTCCCTCTCTTTGCTTCAGTTGCTGCAAGGTAAGAAATCTCCTCTGCGGCTCACTCCCAGCCATGAGGCAGCACCTTGCAGGAGATCTCACGACAATAGGGTCTACCAGCCAAGCCTAAAATATCTGAAACTGTGAGTCAATAAAATCTCTGCTCCTTTTCAGTTGACCTCTCTCGATTCTTTTGTCACAGGGATGAAAAGATGACTAACACATGCTGCTTATTTCTTTATAACAGTTCATAAAATAATGATATCCTGCAGTGACTGACAGGTAAGAGTTAATACACTACAAATTTGTTAGCTCCATTGGAAAAAAAAAAAAGGAACAAGACAGAATTCATTCAGGAAAATTGCTTAATTGTCCAGTTAATGGTAGAGCTGAAATTCACACTCAGGCAAGCTAACCCTGGAATCTGTACTTTTTCACTACTACACTATAATGCCAAACACAGAAAAGTGGGGCCCACAGCCCTTTGTACTGATTGGCACCCCAGCAGAGTTTGGGTAAGTCCTTAATTAGAAACATCCAACATGGTAGTTGTTGATTATTTCTCTAAAAGCAAATGCTTATGAATGGTGTCCTTCCATTGCTCCAGATAGTGATAAGAAATCCTGGGGGGAAAGAACCATGGTCAATTATTTAGCGTCTTCAAGAAAAACTACACTACACATTCCCAGCCAGTTTTGCAGTGCTGACACAAGGGAGAGTCAGCACTTCCACTGGTAGGAATTGCTATCAATGCAGTGTATGAAGGCACGGCTATATAACCTCTAGTCTCAGAGCCACTTAGCTAGGTCTCTGTCCTTTCTCATAAACAGAGCTGTAATGCCAAGCAGAGCATAACAAATATGATCTTTAATCCAGTTCTGTACTATTTAATTTTTATGTTTAGTTGCCAACATTTTAATTAAGAATGCACTGACATATGTTGGCCCCAATCCTGTTTACATGGAATTACGTTGTGTGCCAAGTACAAGGACAAATCATCACTGCCTGGGAGAAAGAGACAGAACCACAACAACAACAAAAACAATGCTTCGACCCAGTTGATTTCTGAGGCCATTGTAAAAACCGGCAAGATAAGGTAATTTTTTAAAGAATAAATAATTTTAACTTTGAACAGGCAGGTATTAACAAGGAAGCTTTAAGGTTAAAGAAATCACATTCACTTTTGAACAATGCTTTGACAAGTGGAGTCATTGCATTAAAAGTCACTGAGCATGTCAAAGCATATTCCTCATCAATGCAAAGATAAAAGGGGACCATTTGGGGAATGCAGGGGTCAAGTGTATGTGTACAGGCAAGGGAGTTTTCTAGGAAAATCATTCTTGCCTGTTTTGAGACAATTTCACTTACTGGAAATAAGTATTACTTGATTGTACACAGAAAACTCCATAAATAGCCAATTCGTTTCTTAATATTTGGAGGAAGTTTTTATTTGGAGAAGATCATAGCATTTATGATTGTCCATGGAACATGCTCATGTGCTGCCTCTAACTACCAAAGCCATCACTCTTACTAATTACAGGAAAAACAGTTTAAACAACAGCTACTCCACAGGAAAGCAATCAGGGTCCTCACTGTAGTATGAGAGCTATTGTGTTTGGGTGTTATTTTTCTTTCCAACCCCTAGCAGGACATTGCAAGTAAAATGATGAATGCTTTTAGCAAGGTGTGTCTCTCCTCCAAATCAAAGTAACTTTATGACCACTGTATAATATATGCCTGAAGTACTTACACTGCCAATTAAAAATTTCACACATACCTACTCCCTTTCATCTGCAAGTTTTAAAATCTGAACATTTGTTCATCCAGTGCACCCTGTCAAATGGCTTTCACTCTTTGGAAGTTGAAGGTGTGTCCTCTAACAAGGCCTGAGAGCGGCCCTCTGCCTTCCGGCAGAGAGTTCAGCTCCCCATACACCTCGAGTGTCCATAGACCTTGTTTTTCTTGGGATGTAATGTTCACACATTGCTACCTGCCATTCAGAGCATAGTGTGTAGCCTCAGCAATTTCTTGGCTCTATATGAAGTCATCCTCAAGTTCTCTTTCGTCACACATGTGTTTCTTCTCTTCTTTTGATGCTTTTCTGGCATTCAGATTTTGACAAATCCGAAAAAGATCAAACCCAGCCAAAACCTGTCTTTTATTACACATTGCTCTGGTTGAAATGTAAAATTTTCTCACTTGCATGGAATTAAAGTAAATTGTGATCCAAACTGAAAGACAAGTTGGTTTCATCTTCTCTCTCCCTCAGATTTACATTGCAAATCAATCCTATTTCACCTTCCAAATATAATACTATCTTGTCTTCCTGCCTTTCTTCCTTCCCTGAGGTCTGCTTGCCCTTCAGGTGGGTTTATAACAACATGATTTAGCTTTCCTTTAAGCGTTTGACCATAACGCTATACCTGCACTAATAACACATGCTTAATGCCCGTGGGATGATGAGGCAGCCGTTACTAGAAGTCACCTAAGGCTCTTGGTACCTAGAGCATTTTCCCTGGGCCTTCGCTCCATGGTGATATTTAATGAGCCAGAAAGGGTAAACAGCTCTTAGATTATCCGAGCAATAAGCAAGCTGCAAGTCAGGAGTTAACCAGGGAGGGCAAATAAAGGCTCAAAGCAACTACTGTAATAAAAGAGACATGATGACAGAGTAGAAGCAGATAGCATAAGAAATCATCCCAAGAAGAAATGAAAAAAGGCAGAGCTGGAGATAGTTGAGGACTAGACCTTCATGATGTCCATATCCCAATGTTTTCAGATCAAAGCTTGCACAGCGGCCATGCTAATCTTCTCTGTATCTTTCCAATTTTAGTATATGTGCTGCCAAAGCGAGCACCAGATCAAACCTTTAGAGCAAAGAAATTAATAGATAAGAGCCTCCTACCCTGTCAGTCAATAGTGACATTTGTCTCAGCTGTTCATGAAGAAATAGCTGTTTGGTCACAATAACAAACATGACATGAATCATTCTCAAAAAGAGTGATGCTAATGGGATTACACTAGTGAGTGATGGGATTGCTTCCTTGTGACTTTTAGTATAGATATAGAAGGAAATGATTACAATACCTCTTTTCTTAATATCTTTCCACATGTCTTCAAAAACCATTCTGAATAGATCAGAAGGGTATTCCTTGGGTTCAAGTTCCCACAATATTGTGTTAAAATAAATTAAAATTTGAGTACAAGTAAGCATCTCTTAATGATAGATATACGTTCTGAGAAATGAGTTATTAATTGATTTTGTCATTATGCAAACATCCTAACAGTGTACTTCAGAAATGTAGAGAGTAAAAGTCAGTCATTTCATGGGGCCTCTTGATGCAGTCAGGAGACATGGTAAACAGATGTCTGTGGCTGCTGCCAATGTAACTTGCTGTGTTGTCTTAGAGCAAACTGCTTTTATAAGTAGGAGTCTACTCTAAAACATTCACTAAGACCATAACATAGTGAATACACAAACCAGTAACATAGTCATCTGTC
Source organism: Cuniculus paca (assembly GCA_004365215.1). Classification (NCBI taxonomy): domain Eukaryota; kingdom Metazoa; phylum Chordata; class Mammalia; order Rodentia; family Cuniculidae; genus Cuniculus; species Cuniculus paca. The sequence continues at coordinate 32,787 of RJWT010002950.1, forward strand.
ATGATCAAGTTTGTGTACAGTACCTAGTTGTATGTGCCATACTTTTTGGAGGAGGGGCACAGCAGTAGATTTGCTTACACCAGCATCACTACAAATGCATGAGTAATGCATTGTGCGACATTATGATGGGTCCAGTGCCACAGGGCCAATGGAAATTTTTAGCTCCATTACAATGTTATGGTTACCATCATATGTGCAGTTCGTCGTCAACTGAGCAGCATATTACTGTATTTAAATATGAGGGCCCACATAGCTGCTCTTGCCCCTTTTGCCTCATGGTCCTCTGGTTCCTTATTTTCCATGGACACCTTCAGTGGCTCCATCTACTCCACTTGCCCCATTCTTTTATCCCCAAAGGCTCACCTACCTACACCTCAGGAGGAAAAATTCTCCCATCTTCCTATTGATTTGGCTTGGTCCTCCCTAGGGAACGAAGGTCTCCACTCCACTCGATGTTCTTCTTTGTTCAGTATCTGTATTCACCCTTGATCTCCTCAAGGTTAAGAGTGGTAACAATCCTCCTTTAAGCCCGGTGGGATCCCTTAGCCTATGAAGTTTTTTCACATCCTGACATCTTTACATCTAGTCTTTTCGTGAAACCATCCTGTGTTAGGAGTTTGAGGGCCCTCTGTTTCTAGCTGTGACCACAACTGGTACTTCCTTAGTATTTTCTATCTTAGGTGATGATCTGTCGTTTTTACAATCCAGATATGGGGGCATGATCAAGTTCTGAAATGCTTTCTCTTTAGTCAAAATAAATTACTCATCAGCAAGTTCCCTAACTTGAAAATTATACTCCCCTTTATTTCTGTTTGCTTTTAAACTTGTTAAGGAAACTTCTATTCCAATTCTATAAATTGGTAAAAGAGTCACATTGATGGTTAAGCTCCAACAAGACATTTGGTATCATCCAGGAAATGTCCTCACTCTCTGGCATTCCTGCATTGCTTGTCAATGAGAAATATAATTAGTAACACCAAAGTGAATACCACATATACTTGGCATTTTTACAAAGGGTATTTCATCTTCTAATTCTCTCAAGACTTCCATGGAGAAGGCTTTGTTATTATTATTTTATTTTATTTTAAAAAGAAAAAATAAAAATAACTGTAAAATAAAGTTTCAAAACAGGCTAAGAGGAGGAGAGTGACAATAATTAACACACTGTGTGTTGTTATCTTCACAGTAGTTATTCAGAGTACAAGACATAGGCATGAAATATTGTCCAAACAATGTTAGCAAAAACCTTTCTTTTCAATGAACTAAGAGAACTAGCTGTATAATTACCTTAACTATCTTGTGAATATATTTTGCCTTTTCCCCTCCTTCCTTTCCCTTTCCATGACTTTGTTATTATTGACTCGCTAATTTATAGGGGAGGAAACTGAGAAGCAAAAAGGCTATTTTCAAAGGACATACCCATGGTCAGGTACATACAAGATCTATGGTGTACCTAGAATCGCTAACACCGAAATTTGGCTATTTGGTTAACTTGTAACAGTTGGCAATTTTTATATTTAAAGTGGTACCTTGGCTATTCAGTGGTGCATAGCAAGCCTCTCCAAAACTTAGTAACATAGCAATTTATAATTTTCTTCCACTTAGTCATATCACTGAAGACTAGCCACCAAGAGGTGCTGTCAGACATTTTGCTAGATTATTATCCTGGACTCAATAAACTCTAATGAGGACAATAAATAGAGGCCACTCTGAGATGGGAGTGAGGAAGTACCTGGCTTAAAATCAGGTAAACCATAAAGCCACATGTTCTGCTCTTCAAAACGTGACTCCTTTCTTCACTCATGTATTCCACAGCACAGGGAGCCATAGGAAGGAGGAGAGTAGTGTATCTGTTAAGTACACAATGCTGAAGAGCCTTGCCAGACTCCTACTAGACGGTGTTACCTCAAGAAAATGGAATGCATAAGATACTTCTACTCCTCCAGAAAATTAAGCTAATACATCATCATGTTTAGATTTGCCTATATACTAAAATCAAAGAGCAATCATTTAATATGAAAAATGTTTGAGATGTTTCATTTTCAAGAAGAGCTACAGCTCTTCTAGTGCAAAGTCTTTGCAAGCAGTAAAAGACAGCCACAAAATCAAAGATGATGCAACTTTAAGTCAAGTAACCACATACAAAATTACAGAGTGTTGGCATTTTTGCTTTTCAAAATAAACATTTCTTCCATATTTCTAATGAGCTCCTATCTCTGCACATGCTGCTTCTACACTGCACTGAGTGAATTTAGAGGCAAGAATTCAACATCTCCATGAGTTCTCTATTTAAAATTTTTAATTCACATTTATAAACTCAGTAAACTTCATGGAAGATAGTGTGAAAGAAGACAAATGTGTGGATGGCATCACAAGAATGACCACAATATATAAGTGGGCTCTGAGGGCAGATAATGTCTCATTCTGAGATATTAACTATCAAAGTTCGCCATGGCATTATGCAAATTCACGAGATTTGCCTAGTCTTAGCCTTTTACCATATTGCACTCACCTCTCTCCAGAATCTTTCACTTCTCTACTCCCTCTTGCCTCCTAATTCACAATGGAAGCTCAAAACTCTTTTACTTTTAATAGGCAGGGGAATGTTCCCTCCTCGAACTCTTGGCATCATTTGACCTGGATATTTCCAACAGAAAATTCAGCCTCAAGGAGAAATTCTTGTCCAAACTATAATCATATTTTCAAAACATTCTCTTTTCTGTTTCATACCCCTAACTCAAGTCATTAATTAAAAAGGCTGAAAAGTAAAAGTGTTAGTATATTATTAGAGATTTCTTGTAGTAGTGAAATTTATTGATTATATATATGAATTTATATTATTGTGGAATTATGGAATGATTTTTTATTCCTCTATTTGTCAGAAGGTTCAGAATTCTTTAACAAAAATAACTTCTTTAACAAAAAAGAAGACTTCTTTAACAAAAAATATTGGTTAATAGAGGCAATTTTTAAGCAGATGATTAATCAGAAATGGATAACCACTTCTATAACTTTGTGTTTATTTTGCTTGAAAAAATTACAGAGACTAAAGGTTGCCTTCAGATCTTTTGAGAGTATGTCCAAGTACAGATGGAATTTGTCTTAATGTGGAGGAAGGCTATACATAGCACCAGTGTTCTGAGTCAGAGAGAAGCTGAAAAGTCACTGGAGGTGAATAACAGTCAGGGAGTGACGCTGGATGATGCCACTCAAACTGTCTGGTCTCCATCCCAGTAGAATCCTGAGTATCTGAATATTAGCCTAAGACTCTCTGGAAATCAAGTTCATAAATGGACCAAAAAAGGCAGGCCACACTTCTGGGATGCTCACAATATGTTGCAGATGCTGATAGACATACCCTTCCTTACCTTGAGACTAATATAGTGCAAAGTCAGTTTAAATAAAAACTCTGTTCATAAGGTGTTGACTGTCAGGTAAGAAACAGATATCCCAATGAGAGCATGTTCAACACTCCCTTATCCCTGGCCTAAATCCTTTGCTGCCTTGACAGTTTGGGGGTTGAGGGCTTACAGGAAATGTATCCAACAGTAAGTCCTAATTTCACTGCAAAGAACACAAAGGGAAATAAGGTCTTCATTATTGCAAAGGAAGCATGGCACATTACTTACACGAGTCTTCCTAGGTCTTCATTTAAAATCATGTTCTAACCACCAAGGATCATCAAGTATTACAGGAAAATAAGCAATAAAAAAAAAACCTTTGTTTCTCTATCTTCATCAAGAGGAAAAAATAAGACAAGTTCCAAGAAGAGGTTGAGATATTAAAAAAATTTTAATCCTTGTTGACAATAGGGTAATCCAACATCAATAAAAATGAAAATATGTTGTTAAAGTTGGAAGACAGGACATAATGAAATTTAGAATATTATCATAAAATAAAAATTTCAGAAAGACTGAAAAATCAAAGGTTAGAGTTGACTATCTTTGATAGGAGTAAAAGTTATGAAGTTGCTTATTGATCATGAAGAAAAAGTAGTGATAAAAACAGGAGAAAGTATAGATACTTGACAGACATTAATAAGGTGAAGTTCTAAGCAATGAAACTATGTAAGGGGAAAATAGAGAAAATGGAAAGGTTGAAAACCATGGAAAGAAACATTGAAAGAAAAATAGTCTTTGCTGTAGAAATACAGGAGTCTTCAGATTGAAAGACACATAGATCAGGCACTAGGCAAAATAAATATTAAAAGACATAAGCTCTTGGTGAAATAGAAAGATGAAGAGATGCTTCTGAAGTTTCTATAGAAGTCAGCAGCTTTCATATGAAGGTAGCCAAGGGGTCGGGGGAGATTTGGAATGTGTGTGCATACATCACTTCCAAAGAATAGGTTGGAAATGTGCAGCATTATTGTGTTGTGGATACCATACTAGTTCAAAGTGTTTATGTCATTTAGTTGGACAGGAATGTTAACCATTTGCAATACTGCAGTCAGTACAGGAAGAATTATCAAGCTGAATATCAATTTCCCCTGATTGTGAAACTCAGCCAGTTTAGGCAAAGGTAAATATCTGATTAATATTTAAAGATATGATAATATCTCTGATAAATATCTGATAAATATACCTCTTCAAATATCTGATAAATATCTTCCATTATGATATCTACATCAAAAATCTACATAATAAGAGTTTAAAACTATTAACCATTACTCTTAAAATGAAAAATAGTAGACATATAAACAGCAACAATTGCAGAGGAAATATAGCACATTACTTACATGAGTCATCCTTGTGGAAGCAAATTTCCCAAGATTAAGTTACAGGAGGTAACTGAGCAAAAGCAGGCATTTAGCACACAATTCAAACTCACATTCTTTCTACATAAAAATATAACTTTCCATCATCGCATAAATAATTATATAAGTAACATATTGTGTAATTTACACCAATATGTAAGGAACTGTAGGTACCTAGGTACCAATTAGAGACTTCACTTAATAAATATTAATTTTCACTACTTTACTTGTCTTAATGAATAGGAGAAGTAAGAAGAGCTGTCCTGAATCACAAGGTTAGAAGTTTTGTGCTCTTCTTTCTTCAAGTGTTAGTTTTAAACCTAATTATCCTCACACCAATGATGCTTTCCTGCTACTCAGGGCCCTGCCCAAACACTCTTGACTTCTGATACTCCCTTTCTGCCTGTTCTTTACCCAAGTGGATTCACTTTGACCTTTCAAAAAAACAAAGTAAAAGGAAATGGAATGTTCTGGAAGGCTTTTTATCACAAACCAAAATAAATTTGGCAGCAAGTTTGTTCCGCCATTCAGGATGAAGCTGTCTTGACATCTAAAGCAGAGGCTTTTAATCTTCTTGGCACCAGGGACCAATTTCATGGAAAACAATTTTTCCACAGGCAGGGAAGAGGAAGATGGATGGTTTGAGGATGTTTCAAGTGCAGTACATTCATTGTGCACTCTATTTCTATTGTTATGACATTGTAATATTGGGTTCTTTGCTAATGTTAATCTGTATTTGCAGCCACTCCCCAGCACTAGCATCACCACCTCAGCTCTACCTCAGATCCTTAGACATTAGATTATTATAAAGAGCATGAAACCTAGATGTTTGGCATGCAAAGCTCACAGTAGGTTTCAAAACCCTATGAGAATCTGCTGCAGCTGC